>JARBES010000107.1:366248-377702 GCA_030265145.1 Strongylocentrotus pallidus
TAATTTCCATCTCTAACATTATAGGGTGTAGGTAATAACGCCTTTTCACCTTATTCCCACTTGGATTTCTCCCACGCTATTCGTGCACAAACATCTGATTGTTGAATGATGATTTGAGGGGCTTCTAACGATTACTCACGTAATCACGAATTATCACGTTTGTAGTACTTTCATAGATACAGGATATCTACGTAGTGTAGGGTTTACCCTTTTTTACATGCCGGTAAATCACGAATACTTATGCTTTTGTGAGTATACGTCGTGACTCATTTCGTACTGAATCCTACATTTTATCTCACGTCTCCCCTTTAATTTTTAAGGCGGGGATTATCCCCACCTAACCCCCCTGGAAAGGCTCTGGAGGGCCCAGGAGTGCAGCCTGAAGACTAATGAAAATGGAAAAATCTGTTCGCTCGGTCGCTACGCTTCCTCGCCTAATATTCTTCCAAATGTATAAGTCAATATTTACAACCTTTCGGATTGCACACTAATTACCGGCAAACTAAAAGTGAAGTGTGAAAAAATACTTGTTAATAAAACAATACATTTGCTTTAAAGGAATGTCATTTTTTAATATAACAACATTTCAAAAACCTGTGAGGGGGTATTCACTTCCGTCACATTCGCCCCTCTCGTTCACTGCGCTCCCTCGTCCCTTATATTCCACCCACCCCCCCCCCCCCGGTCACGAAAAGAAATCGCCGACACTGAGACTAGGTATTACGTATATTTTTTATATTTACTTTTAATAAAGCTTATATGTAGCGTGTATTATCGTCAGTTCCTTTGGTGGGGGGGGGGGGGGGGGGGGTAACCGTACATGATTGGTTTTTGTTTGTGTTAGTCTCTCCTCAGTGACCATTTACATTTATTTTCTAAGAATCCGCGCCAATACTATAACTGTTTGTGTTCTACAATGTTTTCAAGAAATGTTTGGTCAAGCAACCCAACACTTCTTAGATCAAATAGCGAGTTCTACGAAAGTCCTCAAACGTGATAACGTGATTACGTGAGGAATTAGAGGCTAGTCCAACCCGATCTAATAAATGTTCATTAATTTAGTTTCCCATTGCTGTCATTCCCTTTTGAAAGTTTTGCAAAAAAGTTGGAATTTTGTTCGACATTTGTAAGGCATTTTACTAAACTAGCCATGGCATTATCCTTATTTGATGCAATAGGCAATACAAAAGGGCATAGAAAATGTCCTTGATTTTATTTCTTGAAATTCTTTGCGATCGTGGTAAATGAAGATTTCAGCTGAAAGCGGGCTTTCCATTTGAACACAAAATTAAAACAAAATTTATCACAAACAATGTCTTCTCGAGTTTTCATGTCCATGCCGTCGACATGTGATCTAATTTTTCTTCATCAAGATATACCTTGCGAGGTCCGGTAATGCCTGCTGATCAAGCTGATACCTATTCGTTATCTTGGTGATAAGTGCCAACCCACGTGTTTTACAATGCTGTAACAAATCAGCATTCAATATGAAATGAAAATGTAATAATAATCATCATAACCAGGGGAAGTGGTGACCTTTTTAAAAAAAATCGGTTTATAATCACGAAGCTAGGATCTAATCCTGTTTATACAGATAATCCGATGAATTTCAAATCGTAATGACATTTGTTAGTGGTGGGGGTGGGTGAGGTGGTGGACGTGCCGGTGGTAGAGGTCACTGACATGGGCGGGGTGGTAGTGGAGGTGATGGTTGTGGTAGAAGTTACGGTAGTGGCGGTGTATGTGATATTGATAATTATTTTGTCCCAATAAAGCCGTAAATCATCCATTATCAAAATAAGTAAAAATAACATCTAAAAGCCCCATTTTCAAGTAAAAGCATAGAAAATAATCAAACCAACAAAAGAAGATTTCAAGATTTCAAGTTTACGCAAATGAAGTAAAGAATTGTATAAACCCATTTATTCCTGTAAATGGTAGATCCAGTGCCCAAAATGTTTAAGTATTCTATCATAATTTGGGACTAAAGCAGCTCCTTCTTCTTTCTAAAAACAGGAATTGGTAGGTGGGGTGGGTAAAGAAATAATGGTATTATATGCATATATTCAGACCCACACTAACAATTAATCGGAAAAGTAAATGCGAAGATTTTATTTCTTGCCAACGGAATGGGATTCCAACTGAATGATGGAAAACCTGATGGCACAGGATGGGTTAATGACAATACTTTAAATAAATCTCTCCAACCTTATTTCATGTACCTAAATCTAAAGGATGCTGGCGAAGCCACGACAGCACGGAGATCACCCCCCCCCCCCCCGGCGACATAGAATGTTACACAATAGAAATATAAATGTTCTGAATGGCCATCGCTCGCCCCTTTTCATAAAGATTGTATGTTCTAATATTATATTGACGAATCAAAATTTTAGATTGGTTTCAGGAATTTTTTGAAGAAAAATAAAATGAAGAAATGGTTTTCCCTGTGAAAGTGATTAATGTGGGAACCGTTTTGGTTTAACTGCTTTTTTTTTTGCCAAAATTTTTGTATACAGCCCGCTCTGTTCTCTGGCGATCTTTTCTTTCTAGAAACACCAGTATACAAAATATCAAAAAACATCCATGCCGTCAGCATGTGATTATATTTTATCAGCTTTATCATCAAATTAAATTCCATTAGTAAGTGCTCATGTTTATTCACGAATTTGAATTAGTGTGTACCTAATTGTGAAATCAGATCGTCCCGGATTTCGAGACAAGTTAGCCGAAGGAGCCACCTTGTATTGGAAAATGAACATTTTGATAAAAAATTAAGCATACGAAACATAGATGGAATTTTTATTGTGTAATTATAATATTGATAGAAGAAAAGATAAATGATAAAGAAAAAAAATTGTCAAATCAAGTGAAATTTTTGTCTGCTAGTAAAATAATAACGATATTACTAATTATTAAAATATAAGGCAAATACTGAATGAAATTGATGGAAAAACGACGTTCAAAATTAAACTGTATAATAGCCAGTAATAATAATAATAATTATTATCATCATTAGGCCTCAGAAATATGTGTAAATAGACATTATACATATGCGGTAAATTACACAATGGCAAATTTAAAATGTAATTTTTACAAAAAGAGAAAAAAAGTAGGGAAGAAGAGAGAGAAAGAAAGAAGATAAATCACTGCAATCAGTGGACATTAGTGGATATAATTTGGTCCACAAGTAAGTTCTTTTGACATTTCAGTGTGTTCAGTATAGGCGTGAAAAGTGTGGTCAAAGTCTTTTTTGTCTTTTTCTCTCATAACATGGAATTTAACAAAAGGTCAGAAGAGCATTTGAAATAATTTTTTGGGGGGCATACTTATCCACAATTATTGCTACTTTCTAAAACATTACCGAATGATGAATTGTTGCAGCCACTGCCAATACCTACAACTTCTGCAACTTTCTATCGAGATGGAATCCCGATGTTCTCAAGCTCAATTGAAGAAAGGCTGAAGGAAAACAAATCATTATGCAGCCTCAGCTTACCATCAACCATTCCGCCCCCGCCCCTCTTCCCATGGGTCTGTGAAGATGACCTTATACTCATCTTCCTCTCTTCTACCGGAGATGTCTCTATTAGATTTCTATCGATAGGGGCGTTCACAACTACATACAAAAGTGAGATTTAATAATCGATTTATGCATCATGATCCAAATATCTTCTTCTGTTTATTTTTTATTTATTTATTTTTTTTTTTGGGGGGGCGTGTGTGGACAGAATAATTTCACTTATCTTCGCGTTTCACATCGCGATCCAATTCGCAGTTAGTCTTGCGATTTTTTTCAGAATAATCGCGATAGTTTACCGGGAGCTGTAAGTGTGTGTAAATGGTATTGAGAATCAAAAATCGACAATCAGATAATACATAGTAATTTCATAATACATGCAATTAAATTTTATGAACGTGGAGAGGAGAGAGAGAAGGATATGATCTGCTGGTCAGGGCTGAAAAAAGCAATTGAAATTGGTATTACTCGAAAGCATGTCACCCACAGGCTACACCCTGGATAATAAAGAGTAAAGAACGGAATAAGAATTCACAACATGAGATAGTAAACATATCAGGATAAAATTGTAATAATTCGAACAATTACCATTATATCTATCATTACTTTCATTACATTATTTTGTCATAACAAGGGCTTTATATTCATCACATAAAACTAAAACTAAAAACTTTCAAATCAATAAAATGGTACCTACGTTAGAAACATTTGATATGATCATTATCGGGAAGAAAATGTATGTCATAACATCAAATGCTTAACAATAATGTCTAACTTTCGAAATAATCTCAGGATTCCCACGATTCCAAGCGTCCATACATCGTCGAGACTCACGCATGCGGCGCAGTTTGAACGTTCTCGCCGGCGACCGAGTATTCTTCCTATACGTGAATGGTCGCCCCCAAAAAATTAACCAATCTTTGCATCGCGATCCGATTCGCATTAAATTGACATGTGTGAACGGTCGCACCAATCCCCGATCTTTGCATCGCGATCCAAATCGCACCAATTAACATGTGTGGACGGGACTATTGTGTCCTCGAAAATATAACGAGGTAGCCATTTTTCTGGATCACAGGTTACATAACTAATGTATTTATCTGATATATCCTGCCTTGTATTATTCCAAGTATTATGCCCGCTGATGAAGTGATACAGTTTTGAAAACTAGATCTTTGCTTTTATTTTTGCTCTAGAAATTCAGGATAATTAAACAAAAATAGAGTGAGACCTGTGAAAGAAAAGTGCTCATCTGAAAAGACCGTACGTTTGAGCAATGGCACAGAAGGACCTAGGACTTTTGAGTAATATGATTTAAACAACTCTCTCCTAGATCCAACTCTAATGATTTGTCAAATGTGGTCACATGGGATTCATTTACTGAGAATATCCCAGATTGTTGCTTTGCCATTAAATTGCGTTCATTAATTTCCAGTAGCCCGACGATCTTTTAACTCTCTTTTACAAAACGAAATTTTTTCGTCATTTAGTAGTTACATCTTGTACAGTTGCTTGTTAAACAGCAAAACCTTGTTTAAAATCTTGTATTGAAATATCTTATTCCAATATCATTGGTTAAATGGTATATCATAATATGGCATTTTGCATTATTTTTCTATATCCATATATTATCTACACTATGTTAGTTGACGTATTGAATGCTAGGAAAAATAAATTTACTTCAAACCTAACTTATTAACTTTTTCCTGTTTAATTCGATTCTCCCTATTATCGATCATAAATAAACTTAATGTGATTGCTGATGTGAGAATTAATCTAAATTATGCCTGGTGTTGAAATACACAATGGATACAACTTAGATATTGTGGCAGATGTATCTCAAACATTTCCATTCATATGTGTTTCGTTGGTTTCTCATTTACGTTCTATGTGTCTCATCACCACTTGAATCTTGTGAAGAAAAGTTTGTATGTCAATGTTTTATCTCTTTTTCTAACCACTTGTTAAATAAATTATGAATCAATGTAGGTGTGTCTATGTTGCTATAATATCCATTTATATCTTTCAGGAATTATGTTGAACACAGCAATAAAATGTCCTGCCAATTCCACCACCGCCACGTCCATCACCTAAACCACCACCACCACTACCACCACCATTACTATCTTGAAATTCATCGGATTATCTGTAAAAATTATATAATAGATCCTAGCTTCGTGATTTTAAACAGATTTTTTATAAAGGTCACCACTTCCCCTGGTTATGATGAATATCATTACATTTTTCATTTCATTTTGAATGGTGATTTGTTTATACCGCATTGTAAAACACGTGTGTTGGCACTGATCACCAAGATAATGAAAATGTATCAGCTTGATCAGCAGGCATCACGGAACCTCGCAAGGTTAATCTTGATGAAGAAAAATTAGATCACATGTCGACGGCATGGACATGGAAACTCTAGAAGCAAGCTGAAAGCGAGGAAAGTATAAATTAGGTCAACACATGCAAAACATTGTTGATGATTTTGTTTTAATTTTGTGTTCAAATGGAACGTCCGCTGTCAGCAGAAATATGTATTTTCACGATCGCAAAGAATTCCAAGAGATCAAACCAAGGACATTTTCTGTGCCCTTTTGTATTGCATGTCAGTCATTTTCATTTACATCAACCTGTACATTTCCAAATGGGTTTTAATGCACAGCCATCATAAGTCCTTTCTTTGAAAAAAGGAATTACATTTCAAACTTGATCTATTTTATATAAAGTCCGTGTAGTGTTTACATAAAGTACACAATATACAAATATTGCATAGGCAAAACAAAATATAAGGGACCAGCTATAGGCGTAATATTTGGTAGGTATGGGTCGGTACCCTGGGCATCCATCTTGATCTACTGAAGATCTTAAGATCGTTTCAAACCGACTCACGCTAAATAAGGTAGCTCTTGTGGCCGTCGTCCACACTATGAGCAAATATGACTAATTATTACCCCCCCCCCTTTTTTTTTCCCGGTCTCGCCCTAAGGGCTTTAGAGAAATACCCCTAAACTTGTATACCGGCGCGTACAGCAGCATTTTGCATCATTCTGAAAAAGTACCCTTTTTCTTGAAAATGGCCTAAATTGACGTTTTTGAACATCTTAATGAGGCACCGCGCGGACCGCGTCCAATTTGTTTAAAAAACACCCCTTTGTACGAGTTTTCTTGGTCACGCATGCTTACATATTTTGACTGAGACTCCCGGTTGAATATCACGATGATGTTACCAAAACGTAAAAGAAGGGAACCCTACACTTCGTAGATTAGTTAGCTTGTATCTACGAAAGTAATAAAAACGTGATAACTCGTGATTACAAGTTACAAGCCCCTACAATCATCCATCGCAAATGTTTGTGCACGAATAGCGTGGGAGAAAGCCAAGTGGGTATAAGGTGAGGGGTGTTTTTCCTACACCCTATCATGTTAGTGATGGAAATTAATTTGATCGAAACAAAGATTACACCAATAGCACATGTATACCGGCATGGATACAGTGATAGATCAGCGATATTTTGTCAAACATTCTGAGTTAAAGCTAATACTATATAGTATATTGATGAAGGACACAGGTTTGGCAGTAAAATATATCTTGGTGCAGCTACTTAGATTTAAAGCATATCAATAATTACCTTTCTTCAATTAACTCGAATACACAAATCTTCAGAAAGCAAAATAGAATGTGAAAATGTATGTGAATTTTTCTTCGTGTTGAAATATACAATGGATACATCTTTGATATTGTGAAGTTGTATTTTAAACGTTTCCATTCATAAGTGTTTTGTTGGTTTCTCATATAGGTTTTATGTGTCTCTTCACCACTTTAAATCTTGTAAAGAAAAGTTTCTGTGTCCATTTGTTATCTCTTTTTCTAACCACTTATCCTATGAACTATGACTTAATGTAGGTGTTTCTGAGTTGCTCTAATATCCATTTATCTCTTCCAGGAAATATGTTGAGCACAGCAATAATATTTCCTGCTATCTCTACAACCGCCACCTCCGCGATAGCTTAGTCGGTAGAGCAGTGGTCCCGTTATCCGGTGACCCGGGTTCGAAACCAAGTCGATGCGCTAGTGCCCTTTGGTAAGGCATAAGTCCTCATTACCGGGTCCCTCGGAGAGGACCTTAAGCCGTCGGTCTTCTGGTTGCTTACTAACAAGCATTTATTGCTTTCTTAGCTGTCAGGTAAAATAACCACCACTATCACTATCACTATAAACCACCACCACCACCACCACTACCATCATCATTACTATCTTGAAATTTATTGGATTGTCTGTTTTAAAAAAAAGTATAAAATTAATCCTAGCTTCATGACTATTAAGCGATTTTGTTTTCTTCTTAAAGGTCACTACTTTCCCTGGTTATGATGATTATCATCAATTTTTCATTTCAAATTGAATACTGATTTGTTACAGCATTGTAAAACACGTGTGTTGGCAATTATCACCAAGATAATTAAAATTTATCAGCTTGATCAGCAGGCATCACCGGACCTCGCAAGGTTAATCTTGATGAAGAAAAATACGATCACATGTCGACGGCATGGACAGGAAAACTATATAACAAGCTTTAAAAAAGCGAGGAAAGTATAAATTAGGTCAACGAATGCAAAACATTATTGGTGATAGATTTTGTTTTAATTTTGTGTTCAAATGGAACGTCCGCGGTCAGCCGAAGTCAGTATTTTCACGATCGCAAAGAATTTTAAGAAATCAAATCAAGGACATTTTCTGTGCCCTTTTGTATTGCATGTCGGTCATTTTCATTTACATCAACCTGTACATTTCTAAATGGGTTTACTGCACAGCCATCATAAGTCCTTTCTTTGAAAAAAGGAATTACATTTCAAACTTGATCTATTTTTAATTATATAAAGTACACAATATGCAATGAACAGTATCTATTCTACTATGCAAAACAAAATATAAGGGACCAGCTATAGGCATAAGACTTGGTAGGTCTGGGCCCGTACCCTAGGCATCCATCTTGATCTACTGAAGATCTTAAGATCGTTTCAAACCGACTCACGCTAGATAAGCTAGCTCTTGCGGCCGTCGTCCACACTTATGAGCAAACATGACGAATTATTACCTCCTCCCCCTCCCCCCCCGGGCTTGCCCTAAGGGCTTTAGAGAAATACCCCTAAACTTGTATACCGGCGCGTAAAGCAGGATTGCGCATCATTCTGAAAAAGTACCCTTTTTCTTGAAAATGGTCTAAATTGACGTTTTTGAACATCTTAATGAGGCACCGCGCGGACTGCGTTCAATTTATGTAAAAAAAACACCCATTTGTATGCGTTTTCTTGGTCACGCATGCTTACAGTATTTATATTTTACTGAGACTCCTGGGTGAATATTTTGGATTTTCACACAAAATTTAAATGACAACTGTACTAATATTGTGGTAAGATGACATCGTGATACAGTATTGTTAAGAAATTATGAGCTTTAGGGGGTAGTTACTTGTTGTGTTCTGTTTACATGTATGTGTTAATGTAGTATTACCACCTTAAAACAGATTGGCTCTATTAAATCACCTTTTTTTTTTTTAAAGCAAATTTCAATTAAAAAAAACACGAAAATGCAAAGGAAAAAAAAACCCTGATTTATTTTCACTATTTTCGTACTTTTTGTTAGGGGGAGGGGTATTGCGCTACTTTTAGTACAAACGGCATCAAATCACCTGAACAATAAGAATAGATTTAGCTATGAACAACCCCTTCAAAATACACTTTAACATCAAACTCTTACACATTTATTTAATGTAAATAGATATTATTTGCACATGTGTTATAATTTTTTTTAGGATCACATTTACCTACTTCTTTTGTTTTATTTTTCCAATTCACCATTATGTTAACTCTTAAGTACGTCTTTTCAACACATTATATCGCTCACACAAAGCGAAAGGCCTCGAAAAGCCGCCAAAGGCGGCCCTTTCGCGAGTTGTCATAAGGTCAAGATATTTTTTCTCTCACCTTTTTGCAAAACTTTCAAAAGGAATGACAGCATTGCGAAACTTGAATTTATGAACATTAATTAATAAGGTTGGACTAGCCTCCAATCACTCATGTATCACGTTTGAGGACTTTCGTAGAACTCGCTATTTGACAGTCATGGGTTACGTGACTCAATATTTCATTAAAACATTGTGAAACACAAACAGTGATGGCATTGAAGATGATATTACCAAAACGTAAAAGAAGGGAACCCTACACTTCGTAGATTAGATAGCTTGTATCTACGAAAGTAATAAAAACGTGATAACTCGTGATTTCAAGTTACATGCCCCTACAATCATCCTTCAAAAATGTTTGTGCACGAACAGCGTGGGAGAAATCCAAGTGGGAATAAGGTGAAGGGGCGTGTTACCTACACCCTATCATGTTTAGTGAACGAAATTAATTTGATCGAAACAAAGATTACACCAATAGCACATGTATACCGGCATGGATACAGTGATAGATTAGCGATATTTTCTCAAACCTTCTGAGTTAAAGTTAATACTATATATAGTATGTTGATGAAGGACACAGGTTTGGCAGTATAATATTTATTGGTGCAACTGCTTAGAATCAGAGCATATCAATAATCACCTTTCTTCAATTAACTCGCACATACAAATCTTCAGAAAGCAAAAGAGAATATGAAAATGAATGTGAATTATGCTTCGTGTTGAAATATACAATGGACTTAGATATTTTGAAAGATGTATTTCCAACGTTTCCATTCATAAGTGTTTCGTTGGTTTCTCATTTAGGTTTTATGTGTCTCTTCACCACTTTAAATCTTGTAAAGAAAAGACTGTATGTCCGTTTGTTATCTCTTTTTCTAACCACTTATTCTATGAACTATGAACTAATGTAGGTATTTCTGTGTTGCTCTAATATCCATTTATCCCTTCAAGGAAATATGTTGACCACCACCACCACCACCACCACCACTACCATCATCATTATATCTCGAAATTTATCGGATTATCTGTTTTAAAAAATATTTAAAAAATACAAAATTAATCCTAGCTTCATGATTATAAAACTGATTCTTTTTCTTCTTAAAGGTCACTACTTTCCCTGGTTATGATGATTATCATAATTTTTTCAATTCATGTTGAATACTGATTAGTTACAGCATTGTAAAACACGTGTGTTGGCACTTAACACCAATATAACGAATATGTATCAGCTTGATCAACAGGCATCAGCGGGCCTCGCAAAGGTTAATCTTGATGAAGAAAATTACGATCACATGTCGACGGCATGGACATGAAAATTCTAGAAGCAAGCTAAAAGCGAGGAAAGTATAAAGTAGAACAACAAATGCACGACATTATTAATGATATATTTTGCTTTAATTTTGTGTTTTAAAGGAAAGCCCGCTATCAGCGCTAGCTGAAATCTGCATTACCCCGATTGCAAAGAACTTTAAGAAATCAAATCAAGGAAAATTTCGTTGCTCTTTTGTATTGCCTTGTTGCATCGTGTAAGGATTATGTCATGGTCATTTTCGTACAATGCCGGAAGCGGAATGTGAGATGTTAAAATGCAAGAGGTAAAAGTAGAGACTAAAATATTAACTAACTGTGCTACTAGTATAAGAACAGCAGCAGTGCCCTCATTTAGGTGGTTTCGCTGGCTAAGTAATACACTGTCGCTCATAAAGGTGGAATATTTTAGTTTTACCCCAATATACGGAATTATTTTAAAAATTATTTAAAAATAATAGATCTAAATAATAGTATATATTCTCAGATTTTATTGAATAATAATTTGCTTATGTGTGTTTTGCGGGACTGCTAAAGCATGTGTATGCTACTATGCTTATTAACTAGGGGACTTACGCCATCAAGTAACAAATGACAGTAATGAAGATTAATGCCCCACAAAAGGGCACTAATATAGCACATCGACACGGTTTTGATCCTGGGGCC
>JARBES010000107.1:762027-774150 GCA_030265145.1 Strongylocentrotus pallidus
GAGATATGCATACCGGTACCTGTAGGTTTTCTCACGTCAGACTTGATTATAGGGGCCAAGTACGATGCAATAAAGCCAGGTAGATTTGACAAGCATTACCTGGGCTTACATTACCTTTCATGGAGGGGCGTGCAGCTATCCCATACATTAAGAAATACTATAGCCACGTTGGTCAGGGTACAGTGAGCCAGCTCAGCCAGGTAAAGCTTGCAACCTGTGAACTTCATGTCTTTCATCTTTCATGTGGTAGCCATTGACTTTAAAGGGAGCCAAGTGGTAAACTTTACAGGTACATGTACATTGTACTATAGCCCAGATCTGTTCTTAAAAGTTGAAATTCTTCTTTATTTCATATGTTTCTGGCCCAAATTAATTAAATTAAATTCAATTCAATTTTTATTCTTTCCACGATTCAATAAAACAACAATAAGGTCATTCAATATATATAGCGCAGCTTTTATACAAAATATGTTCAGCTGCTAAACAAAAGTACTTTAGAACTAAAGGTTAAAACAAAAGAGTAGCTTCTCTTTTGTTGTATAAATTTGTGGGAAAAATTGTGGGGAAAAAATAGAAATGATCAGAAGGGGATGTGCATGCTGATATACCTCAATAGATACATCTTTTTTCTTTCTTTGTGCTTGTTTGTACTCTATGCAAAACACATACATGTGCAATGGGAGAAGTCACTAGTTTCATATTACCAAAAGAATGAATTGAACCACCCAATTTGAGCTATTGATATGTAAACATAATTCAGGAGTCTAAACCAGGATATGAGTTCTACAATATTTATATACCGGTATGCTAATATCCTTTTGGTATTTTCTATTTTGGTATTTTGGCAGATTATGTGATTAAACGATTATGATCTTACCTAATTTTCTTATATCTCAAATTTCCCCAGAAAGATAAAAAAGTTTACAGCATTAGGCAGCTTCAATCATTATGGGAAACCTCACTTTTTTCAATCTGATAATCACACTGTAAAATCTGGTTATCACCATTTCAATCATGGTAGTTTATAATTTGAATTGTATTATGCTTGTATCCATTTGTGTTCACCAGTTCCCCTATAAGTTTTGTTTGTAACTTGGCTATCTAAATACTCTTAGTTATTTCTGTTGTGTTCTTTTGCACGTTACTCTCAATTTGTTGTTGTTAGTATGAAATCTTACATTTTAAGCTTAACATGAATTCTTCCTTGATTTGCATACATGTCCTAATGAAACTTTGGTGAAAGTGGTGTATAATTCAATTTCATTATTTACTTTTATGGAACATCTTCTCTTTTCTCTTTTTGTGAAATACAGATTCCAAGTTATTAGTGAGAAGAGGGAGTGACCCTGTCATCACTAGCATGTTAACTAAATCAGATGTGAACGGTGAAAACACAGTCATGGACAAGAATGCCAATACTTTGCCTGCAAAGGTAAGTCCTATTTAACCCTCGTTTAACATGTGATGCTGTAAACTTCCTAAAAGGAAATAAACAAAGCAGCAAAATTCTCTAAAAGAGAATTTAGACAAAGGAGTGCTTCAATTTCGGTTTATCAAACATAGTTATAGATGTAAATATCTGTGCTCCAGTAACATCAACAAGACTGACAACTTGCAGAACTAAAAAGTGCATCACCCCCCAACTGGGAAAAAAATCTGTTAGTTTTTTCCCAATCTTTTTGAAAACAATTGGGTAGTATGACTGAGGTATTGGATGCCTATGTTGCACACAACTCCTTTGTTTTTCACACATAGAGTACCTCCTATTTTTTGTTGATGTGTGTATGTTGATTTGTTTGTAGGCAGTTGTGTTCACAGATGTGGATCAATCATATATATTATGACTATTTATGTCTCGGGGACCGACCTTTAACGTCACCATCCAAAAGAAATGACTTGGTATCGAACTGAGGTCTGTTTGAGCCAGTTTGTAGGCAAAGACAGAGAGCTGACCAAGTGAACGTACCGCTAGACCAACTCACATCTCCAGTTAATTGCGTCATGTGCGTAGGATGCTGCAGGTGTTCTCCTAGTGCAATATCGTGATTATGCATGAGCAAATAGGCAATTTGGGCCAAATGACAATTTTATTTGAGTGGAAATTAATCTCTACAGACTATTCTACCAGGTATACAGATTATGCATACGTTCCAGTTGATCACAATTAATTTGGCATTCCCCCCTCCCCAGCTTTAATCTAATAGCAATCTGTTGCGATTTAAAATCCTTTAAGCTTCTACCAATTGTTAGAAATCTTAATTATTGTTGATATTGTATGCATATTCATGATTATGTAAATGTATGCGCATGGGCATTCATTAAGTTGGTGAATGGGAGATCAAATAAACCGCCACAATCATGGGTAAAGCTTACAGGTAGTTGTTTTCCATTAATATTTTGCTGTTTTTGGTAATTGTGTGTTGTGTGAGGTGCAATTAAGAGGGTGAATAACTGAATATTGAATAATGTAGAACCCTCTCATTGAAAAACAATGGACATGATTCTCCAATAATGGCAATGCACTTGAAACTGTACACAATTTGTACATGCTTTATGGGCAATTGGGCATACATGTACATCATACATATATAGCAGCTTTCTTGTAGGTTGGTTCGGACTTGAGAAATTAATATTATAAATTACAACTAGCAAACAATCAACAGCAGTTGATTTAAGAATTCTCTTGTGGCCTGAGGCATTGATAAATTACATTTTAATACCTCTTAATAATCTGTGAGGCAATTTGTCATGTGACCTCATTGCCCAGCCTTTCGTTGCCTGATTGTAAAGACAGAGTGCTGTGTTTTGTGTAAGTTTAATGCTAAGTCTTACCATGGGGGTCACTCATTTTAAACTTGAGGCTAATATATATATTTTCTCACCCATATTTTTCTGGTTAAACCCCAGAAACAAGTTTGTTTCCTCTCTTTGACTTCTACAATAAGTTTTCTGGAAGATGTGTTTAAAAGAGATAGCAACTCGGGTCATATTATATGGGACTACTACCATTTCAATTTGAGTGTATCTCTGCATTTTAGTGTACGATGCAGCTGTAATGATCGACGGAGAGTGAAGTACAGTCAAAACTACTGTAGGGATCAATGTTTCACGTGGAAACCTAAACATATTAAATTATTAAGAAACTAATTGTTCATAGAAACCATTTGTCACTTACCTATAAAGACTGCCTTTTTGGTCTTCCTCAAACATTCTTAATGTAGGGGCCTACAGGTATCGCTGTAAATTGTAATTGGAACTTTAGTGTAACCCATTTAAGAATGCAGGTTTCCGTTTATTTTTAAGGAGCTTCCCAGGTCGAGATCGAGAACGAAAGAGAGAGATCGAGAGAGATCGAGAGATATTGAGAGAGATCGAGAGAGAGAGAGAGAGATAGAATTTGAAACAGGAACTGTGATGAACATTTGATAACAGTATCTTGCTTATTAGTGTGGGTGTACGTTTTTATTGTCATGGAAACTCACCTTGTAGTACATGCTGTAATAGAATTTGATGAGCATGGACCCAGGCAAATGGGTTTAGACTACAATAGTACTAGCTTGCTTTCCATTCATTTGCTTATATACTCAACCACATTCTTCCAAAATCATTTGGCACAGTTACCACAGTATACAAGTACATGTAGATGTATCGTGTAGGTCAATTTGTTGTCTCGAACATTTAGAGTAAAGCTACGGTCACAAAGGTTTGTACGAATCTCCCTGTTTTTCCGTGGTCTTTCCAAATATCCATCGTCTGAAAATCATTCGTACGGCATTCGTAGCAGCCCGTAACAGTATTTGTGACCGAGGCTTAAGGTTCGTTCATTTCTGTGAGAATGCATTTTCCATCATTACCAAATATCCAAACTACAAACATTGTAGCCCGGACTAGAACTGTGGTTACTTTTCTTCCGGCAATGGGAATGGACATGCTGAATGAGAGTAGAGGTGTCGGGGACCTACCAGGTTTAGTGCAATGGAAGCACGTGCAGCAGTTTATCCTCACTCCTTCCCTTGCCTCTCAGGAATTTAGATAGACCAATTTGTTGTCTTGAACATTAGAATAGAGTAAGGTTTGTTCTGTTCTGTGAAAATGTATTTTCCATCGTTACCAAATATCCAACTGACATTGTGGGTCTACTGTACCTGTCATTTTTTAAGGCAATGTGAATGAAGTATACTGTACATGCTGAATGACAGTAGAGGTGTTGGGGACCTACCAGGTTTAGTGCAATGAAAGCACGTGCATCAGTTTATCCTCACTCCTTCTCTTGCCTATCATATGTTGTCTTGAACATTTAGAGTAAGATTCGTCCTCTTCTGTGAGAATGTATTTTCCATCGTTACCAAATATCCAACTGACATTGTGAGCCTACCTGTCATTTTTTGGGGCAATGGGAATGGGAGTATACAGTACATGCTACATGACAGTAGAGGTGTTGGGGACCTACCAGGTTTAGTGCAATAGAAGCACGTGCATCAGTTTATCCTCACTCCTTCCCTTGCCTATCATATGTTGTCTTGAACATTTAGAGTAAGATTCATCCAGTTCTGTGAGAATGTATTTTCCATCGTTACCAAATATCCAAATTACATTGTGGGCCTACCTACAGTAATTTTTGTTAGCAATGTGAATGGACATGCTGAAAGACAGTAGAGGTGTTGCGGACCTACCAGGTTTAGTGCAATGGTAGCACGTGCAGTAGTTTATCCTCACTCCTTCCCTTACCCCTCAGGAATTTAGATAGGCAGGTGGGAATGAGGGGTGTGATGATATCTGACTTGTCTTCACTCAAGGCACATGCATTTATTTCTCAAGCTGATCGTAATTTGGATTTCACAATTCAGTAGTCTATACAGGTGGCAGCCCTATACGCTTTACAATTACATTCAGTAAATCCGAGTTATTTTGTTCCATATATTCCTGGTATCCTGATTTTCATCCAATACTTTAGCATACTTAATCACTCTTAGAGATGGCGAGGATCATTTGAGGAGAACCCGACCCTCAGTCATCAGGATGGGAGAAGAACAAATGAAGTAATTGACAAGTATTTTGCCCAATTAGGAGACAAGATATCTAGGATAATAACACATGTACTTTGAATGCCAATTATCTTAATTTTCCTAATAACAAAATATCTTAAAATTGCAAAGTACATTAAAAGAGTAGGAAATTTTATTTTTTCATTTAAGTCATGGAACTGAGTTGCAAATGAAACTTTTCAAATCAGTTATCACCACAACAAAATATTAATAATTCACGTCAACATGAAAATGAAAATGAAATTTTGGATAATAATTTATTATATATTTCTTAAAAGACCATCAATTGCAGGAGCTATACTACAGGACATGTAGGTTTTCATTTCATTTTGATTATTAAAAAATAAAAATCATATTGATTGCACCAACAAGGCTTTTCTAGGAAAAAACTCTTTACATTTGTATACATGTGAGTGTGGTCATTTATATGAGGGCGAAATGATCCAAAAATAGCGTTACTTTCTTTGTATACTACACCTCTGCTTATCGCTGTTCAATAACAAAAATAGTGTTATTTTCTTTGTATCTACACCGTCGCATATTGATGCTCAATTGGCTGTGAAACCACTAACGAGTGACATTGGGAAACTATTGTCATTAATGTAGGCAAAGAATGTTAGAAATACCACAATGAGTTTTTGATGAATGCTTATTTAAATCAGATCATCCTTGCGGTAATGTTGTATCAAAAGTTGACTACTTTTATGTGAAGGTACTGAACCACATACTGGTACAGTAGTTGCATGAATGAGCTGTGGAAGCCTAGAATGTAGTGACGATTACATTTTCATGAATTGTTGCATTAAAGTGATCAATTCATAATATTATAAGCCCTCTCCTCATGCATAGGTACATGTACATGTAATGAAATATGCTGATGTGATTTTTATTTCTATCAATCACTCAGTCTACCGCATGCAGAAGAAAATGCTCCGATACAAATTTCCTTTCTATTTAAATAATGAATAAGTCTCTCTGTACATGTACACTGTATATCGTTCTGATAAAGATATTCTGAAGTCTGAACTTCTGATTTACAATTTTCATTTAAATTAATAATTACTCAATATGTACAATGAACCTGCATGACCCAAGAAAATTAGCAAATTCCTATTTTTGTAAATCAATCTATGAAAAGCTTTTCAAGCAATTTGCACAATGGTACAATTTCAATTTCATTGTCATAAGTAAGTTGACAATCCAACCATTTATCAAGGCATTTCTTAAAACCAAGAGGTCGCTTGTATCCTTGAATATGAATGTGTTTAACCCCAAAAAATGTTAAGGTTTTTATTGATAAATAGTATAAAAGATTTTGGATGCCTGAAATTAGGGTCCTACTCAGAGAAATTAAATTGTAAATGCACCATCACAAAAACTTCAGGATCTGTTTCTATAGCATAAAATCACAAATTGTACTTCAAAGAAAAATAAACCGTACCAATATCTTGAATGCCTTTGTGTTGAGCTTAAAATTGGCTGAAGCTGTATAGGAGAGATGAATTGAAGACCATGTTAATGTCTGATTAAACGGCTATTGATGAGAATATTAATCAGCAAGTGAGTATTTTATAAGTGGATAGGCATGTGCTTAGCTGAAGGTCATTGTCATTAGTAAGTGACTTGCTAGTCTTTAAAGAAGAGTATTAAAGAAGAGTGGAAGTTGTGTGGTGGAGCTCAAAGTTACATGTTCTGATGTAGCTGTTGCCTAGGTGCCGCAGACCGTCTGAAATCCTGCCTTAGCTTGGTAATCGTTACCCATAACAATAATAATAATGATAATAATAGGCATTTATATAGTGCTGTCTATCTAGAAATTCTATTCCTAGGCGCATAAATTAATTATTACACCGGCTTTTGCCTAGCTGCCATTACAGCGCTCTAGCATTTCAAGGAATTAATTCCTGTCAGGTACCCATTTACCTCACCTGGGTCGAGTGTGGCAAATGTAGATTAATGCCTTGCCAAAGGACATTAGTGCTGTGTCAGGGATCGAACCATGATCTTCGAATTTCAAGTCAAGTGCTTAAACCGCTCGACTAGGACACTTCTACTCTCGTAATATTTTCATTATTTTGTGTTTGCAATTCACTGTAAAGTGTAAACAGTTATATATCTACATTAAAAGTGAGAGTCATTTGTGTGCTTTGAGAGGAGGTTTACTACTCTCCCGGTCTCCTTAACTTCTAAGTTGTTAGTAATATGGACTCCTGCTAATGAGAGACTAGGATTGGAAGACTAGACATCTACGCTTCTTTGACTAGTCTTCATGTGGCTAATAATAGTATAATGAAGTGTCATCGCTTCCAATTAAAGCTCTCAGGAGATAGCTTCCGAAGGTCCCTCGGAGCGTTTTAAGATAACCTTCGTTCCAGACAAGTCCTATCTTCTGGTATTAACGTATTGAGTATCTTGATATTGAACATGATGTTGAGTGAGACTATAGTGTAGTGTAGAACATCGTATCTCCTATCTATGTCATATTTACTTTGAATGGGCAATCCAATCCTTGTAATATATTAATTTGTATGAAAGTGGAAAAGAAAGAGAAACAGAATGGCGAAAGTTTGTACTGAATCTGACCAATGTTAAGAAAATTATGAGTGTTTGAAAGATGAGATCACTAAAACTATGTGAATCTCAAATTGGCAAGTTGGTCACTGAATTGTGACGTATTCACTGAGAACTCTCTGTTTGTCATGTACGCACAGTATCATAAATTTAGAGAAGGAGGCATGTATGAATTCATGACCTTGTGCACAAACCATGGAAACCAATGCGTAGGCCTACATGTATATGATGTGATGTCGTATTTCTGCATCCAAGAATGAAGGTGCTACATCATGTTTCTTTCATGCAGATCAAGTCAAAAAGTGGGCAATGCAGAATCAACTATTACTATGAAATGCTGCCAGCCCCTTCTCTCAAATACTTTGGATTTATTTTTTAGTCTGCCTTCCCGCAGATTACTGGTAGTACTTTGAGGGATATAAAATGGACTTGATTGATGTATTTGCAACCTCATAAAATAAGAAATAAAAACTTTGTTTATTATTACCATCACAGATACCCTATGTCTATTAACTTCATTAATTTTGAAAGCTTGAGTGAAGCTGAACTATCTCTTTAAATGGGGAAGAGCTAGCTCACTCAGTCGGCTGGCAAACCGTGATACGCTTGACAAGACACAAATTCATTGCATGGACTGTAGTCTGTGCAGTTAATTGGGACATAAACACAAATACCTTAATTACTTGACCCAAGCGTAAAACAGCCCACTAATACTATTGATGTTGTCATGAATGGTCACAGTACTGGGCCTGTATAGCTGTAGTCAAATGCTAAACCCTACACATAGCTTATTGACACACTATATTTATAGCTGAAAAGGGTTTGTGCTTGGAAACTACGTCAGAGATAGGTGGTGTTCAAAATTGAACATGACAGTGAAGGGGAGGATTTCCAGCTGCAATGAAGGGAAAGGTTATCCAATGTACGTTACGTGTACATTAAATTATGATATATGTGAATTACATTTGTGTTTTTATGGGGAGGGGCTGATTGTTTGTACCATTGAGGTGAAAGGAGGAGGAGGGTGAGAGGCCAGGGCGATAGGGGTAGAGGTCAGGGTGAAGGGGTAGAGGTCAAGTGCAAGAAAGGGATTGAGGGAGGGGTGGGAGGGGGGGGGGGGTTATGGGAAGTTTGAGAGGAATATGGTAGAAACATATAGGGTGAAATATGATAGACGAGGTTCTTGAATAAGCTACATGTATGTATATTTGGTATTTAATATGGATTTATTTATTGTTTTGTCTAAATTTCAACATTAATGTCATTCAATTACAAATCAGATCAAATGGTGCTCAAAAAAGGATTGAGGGAGGGAGGGAGGGAGTGGGTGGGGGGGATGATAGGAAGTTTATGAGGAATACCGTAGAAAAATGTAGGGTGAAATATGATAGATTAATAGGTTTTGGAATATGCTACATGTATGTATATTTGGTATTTAATATGGATTTATTTATTGTTTTGTCTTAATTTCAACATTAATGTAATTCAGTTACAAATAAGATCAAATGGTGCTTAAATATGCTTCAGAACAATAACGTAGAACTAGAGTGTTTTTATGCAACATTACTCAACTGGAATGAAGTCATATGCTGGTACAATTTTAAAGTATACAGGCATACTTGCTTTAACAAATAAAATATCACAAAATTAGACATTATAATGATATTGGAACACTATGGGCTGCAATGGAAAACAACCTGCATGATCTACATGTACCATTTAGAATTAGGCAGTCTCCATCAGTTATTACCATCAGAAAGGCCTTAAAACACATCTTTTTTTGCAGTTTGTAGTTGTAAGACTATTTTTCTTATTACATGTATTTATTTGAGTTTAATTTTCATTCACTGTAAGCGCTTTGGGCCGGTATAAGTAATAATAATAATATCAAGAAGGCATATGATCTTGAAAAACATAACACATACTGTAAACAATATGTTCCTACATGTAAATACGATTGCCAGATAACTATGACGATTCATGAAGAGCGATCAGAAGATGCACATCATTCGGAATCATATTGGCATGCATAGATGCACATAATGCATATAGACACTGACTGAGCAGACATTGAAATCTTCATCATCATGGAGCAATATTGTGTGCCTGGTGGTAGGTAATTTGTGCATGAAGTGTATGACAACATTCGGCAGTGGTCGGATCGTGTTGATGGGTTCGCCCCAGCAGTCACCTAGAAGGGCAATTTGCAGAGCTAGCTTCATATGATGATGACTTCAATTATGTGGTTATGGGCAGTGTTTTTATTGATGAAAATTGCTTTAAAGGGGCACATCACACTGGCTGCGCTCACCCGGTCATCCATGGTCTAGTGGAGAAGTCTCAGGTCTGTGGATCAAATGGTTTGTGGTTCAAGTCCTTGCCTTAGCTCGTACATATAACATCTTTTTTGCAAGATCTATCAGAAGAATCCTTTTAGGTTTCATTTCTCAGAGATGCCGTGGTCTAGTGGTGAAGTCACAGGGTTGTGGATCAAGTGGTTCATGGTTCAAGTCCCTGCCTTGGCTTCAAATGTAACATCTTTTTTGCAAGGTCTATCAGAAGAACCATTTTAGGTTTCATTTCTCAGAGGTGCTGTGGTCTAGTGGTGAAGTCTCAGGGCTGTGGATCAAATGGTTCATGGTTCAAGTCCCTGCCTTACCTCCAAATGTAACAATTTGTTGTTGTGCAAGATCTCTTAGGTTTCATTTCTCAGAGCCAGAGGTGTTATGTTCTAGTGGAGAAGTCTCAGGCTTTGGATAAAATGGTTTACTACATTCAAGTCCCTGTCTTAGCTCCAAATGTAATCCTTTTAGTTTTCATTGGTCATTGCTACTCCAAATGTTTACCAATGTAGGAATAAAAAAAGAGTGAGGAAGCTCACACATTAGTACTCACTTCATTTAACAAGGACTCAACCTTTTTTTCTCTTTGATGACGCCAAAAGTTCAATGGCATTTATTTATTTAGAAGCTACATGTTCATGTATATGGTCAAACAGCCAATTTCTAATACATGGGGAAAGCCAGATTGTAGCATCTTCTTAATAACATAGCAAGCCTAAACATAGATAGAGTATGTTTCTATGTTGGCAGAAAATCTTTAGTAATATGTTTTAGATGATCATTTGTTGAACACCACATTGCAAAGCTCAGTTGGAATAAAATCCTGTGCCAATGCATGTGCCATACATGCAGCTGCATCTTGGACATGTGATGCTGCATGATGGTCAGGGTACGATGAGCCACATGTATGCGCAGTTCAGTGATTGATGACCATCCTCATCGGGTCATCCTGTCCGGTCTGGTGGTCGCGTTACTTGACCTTTCACAAAACAAAAGCAGAAGATCACGTGTTCAAGATGCACGTTAAGGACGTAGATTTGAAGTTGGGTTTTCACAAATTGTTGGGTAAATTGGACCAGACCATTTGTAGATAAGAGGTGTTTATTTTACCCATTACCTCTGTTGTTTCGTGAATGAAGGAGCATGTTTTCACAAAAGATCGGGTAAGGCGATCACTCGACCCGATGCGATGGCCCGATGATTCGAAGTAAGCCCTTTGAAATGCTTTGGCCCTATCTCAATCATACTCTGTGTCACAGTGTTGACTGTCCCTTTAAAATATCAAGCCCAGCATTGCATAGCTCTGCAAAGTTCCCTTTAAAGTACTTGGCCTGGCTTTAATCTCATAGCTCTGTGACTGTCCCTTTAATAAAACATGGGACTTAGCTACTTCTCGTAGCTATATGGCCATTGCTGTATAAAAGCATCAAGCCCAGACACAGGGCACAGCTCTGCGTCTGTGCTTATCATCAGGCACGGCCACAGCGCAAACAAGCAGCTCTGTCACTGCCCCTTTAATATCAAGCTGTGACAACCATGATGAGTCGCATGCACAGTTCAGCGGTCTGTGACCGTCCCTTTAAAATGCCTGGGCCCAGCCGCCGCCCGCATCTCTTGGCTCTGTGACTATTAAAGCTGTCTTCCATTGAGATAATGAGATGAGATAAGCCTTGAAATATTAATTTCTAAACTAACTCCAGGCTAGAGCATGTACTTTGGCTGATTGTTTGTTTGCTAGCTGGTTCATGGGGGAGGGGGAAAGAGAGATGGGATCGTGTTAAAGTAGCTGGAGCAAGGGAAAGGGAAGGACACTAGAATCGTGAGAATTTCTCAAAATAACAACAGACAAATTTTTGGCTAATTCATATAGAAAAGGGAAGGTATCAAGAAGAGGGTTCCATTTAGAATAGTGAGTGGTTTATTTTGTATACCAAACATGGTATTTAAAAGATAAATTATTTATGATAATTATTTTCATGGCACATCCCCAAACCTTCTCTACACCATGTATCTACATGAATATTGAAATCACTTTAATCTTGTGTATAATGCATACATCATATTACAAAGTGCTTATAGAGGAATTTTTTCTCTGAACAGCCTCCTGAGATGTAGGTTGGGAATTTGAAGTTCATGGGTCACATTACACGTAAAGAAGGCCTAGA
>JARBES010000107.1:1039876-1052986 GCA_030265145.1 Strongylocentrotus pallidus
TTGTATAGACATCAGATAACATCTTTATTTCTTCTTTTTTTCCTTGTTTTATTTGTTATGGCATTTGATTCTTTTTTGCCATCAAGAATCTACTTATATATTGGTACTGATTGACAAATCAAACAGAAATCTACAAAATAAGAAAATGGACACTTACTTCCTTCTTTCCCGATTCCAGGCACAAATTTGGCGAAGGTTATTGCACATAAATCTTCATCTGAATCTTTCAGCTGAGGAATGAGCAATAGAAATCAAATGAGTTACAGTTTTCCTGAAGTTTACAGTGTTTTGGCATATTATGATATATCTGTTGACAAAAATAATAATAATTTTATTTTTCGTTATTATGTGCTTGATATTGAAAATATGTTACCTGTAAATATTTCAGAGAAGATATGATTAAAGTTTAATAGTGATTTTAGGAGGAAAAAAAACTAGAACACCATATATTTCACCTTTTCCAACAATCTGGATTGTATGATTTGACCAAACAAACAACAACAAAAACCAAAAAATCCCATATAATATAGGGTTCCACTATTTCCTATGTGACAAAAATATGTTGACAAAAAGCCCGTTGATGATAAATCAATTTCAATCAAGGGTCCTTTAGAGATACATGTATCAAGGTCCTCCTCATTCACATCAATATGAATCAATCTTTGATTGAATCCAACTCCTAGACTACGAGATCACCTGATTATTAAAAGCTCACCTGACTTTTCACCTGACCAGTATACCACTCAGCTGACTCATCTCAATCAATGGTCCCTTAAAGACGTCCAGATCCTTATTCGCACCCAGAACGGATCAACCCTGGTTTAAATCTAAATCCTAGACTACTGAATCACCTGATAGCTAAAAGATCACCTGACTTTTCACATCACCACATGATCACTCACCTGACTCATCTCAATCAATGGTCCCTTAAAGACATCCAGATCCTCCTCCTTTGCATCGGTAAGAATCAATCCTGGTTTGAACGTCACCCCTCTCTTGAGCCCCACCTTTGTCTTACTATCATCCCCTTCCTTCTTGATGGCAGGGTGTACCATGGGCTGGGAGGGGGGCGTCGGCTGCAGGGCCTTGTTTCTTGGAGGAGGGGGGAAAGGCTGGAACATCCTCGGGGAGTGGGAGCTTTCTGTGTCTGGGGCTAGGTCTAGATTGAAGCAATCATTTAGAGATTAATCTTAAAAACATGTCTATTTGCCACATACTGTACATGTAGATACATTTGTCACAAGGTTTGAAACAATACAGTACCTAGCCTGCTTTTGGTTGAAGACTTCAAGTCACACGTAAATATGTAGGTACATTTCCTACTTCAAATTATTTAAAGGGAGATCAAAAGTGAAAATATTCAGTCATTCAAGTCCAAATTAAACAAATGTAAACAGATTTTGGTACCGCTTATCACACAAAAATGACTAAAAATAAAATCAATCTTTCATTCATTCATTTAATTGGGAATGTAATTTTGGACTGTCACACTTTCGATTTCAAGCCATTTTTAAATATTTCTGTCATTGTTTTTTTTTAATCAGAAATAAATGCCTAGATGCAGCAGTGTCTTTTATTGTATATATGGATCATCTTTTTTGATTCACTTTAATACATACATGTAAAAGTGAGATTTCATAGATGCAATTTTTAAGTGTTCTTTAGATATTAATTGGCAAGGCATTAATCTACATTTGCCACTACACACCCAGGAAGAAAATGGGGACCTGGTAGGATGACAGAAGTATTTTTGTTAGTAATTTGTTTTTAATACACACTATATAAATCCAGATTATCATTATTATCATCCCTTTTTAAGTTTTACCAAAATACTTTTAGAGTATTCCAGACAGTTGACACTCAACACTCCCATGTTATTTCTTTATCTAAACAGGCTATTTGTGTAATGTAACCAAATTTAAATGGATGTCTTTGTGAAGTGCCTCGATACAAATTACTTCATTCACCTGTTATATATTTCAATAGTCAGAATGCAAAATGCACATATATTAGAGTTTGTTAGGTACAACTAATGTATGCAATTTGCATTCTGACTGTTGATGTACAATTATTTGTAACAGGTGAATGAAATACATTATGTCAACTTTACAAAGATGAATGTATTAAATGAACTATTACATTAGCACAACACCTGATAAAACTTTGCCACACTGTAGCAGCTGGTGATAATTGCAATGCTGGCATATGAATTGAATACAGTTATGTAACAATGGAGTGGCAATGGATCGATGATGTATAAAAAGGCATGCAAATTCATGAAGCTATATTTGTGGGGGAGGGGTGGGTTGAATTATGAATTATGTACATGCATGAGAAAATGGAATGGCTATAAGGATGATTCAGATATTAAAGTAAAACAAATCATTTGGCAAATAAAGCTATTTATGTATGGACTTGTACATTGGTGTTAAAAAGCCTCTGTATGAAATTTCTAATCAAATGATGATCATGTTTAATGCATAAGCTCCACATTTCAAATTACATAGAAATTAATACTATGATATTATAGAATAAACCCTAACTGAACTGGAGTCTCACTTGACCTTAATCCATTCAGAAATCAAGTGAAACGGGGTGCTTGATCATTTCTCATCATATATTCCCATATTATCATAAGACATCCTGACCAGCAACTTTTACAAATTCTTTTTTCCTATATTCATCTATATCTCTCCCTAACCTTTTTGCCCGGTATAATTCAATATCTATCCTCTATTCCTCCATTTTATTTCTCGACTACATACAAGTATATATGTTCCTAAAGAGAATGATTTTCTTGTAATATGAAAAGTGTATTTTTTAAATAACTATATTAATTTATATATATCTCTCCCTAACCTTTTTGCCCTGTATAATTCAATATATATATATCCCCTATTTCTCCATTTGATTGCTCGACTACATACAAGTATATATGTTCCTAAAGAGTATGAATTTCTTGTAGTACAAAAAGGCCATAGGTCAAGACAGAGTATTTTTAACTAACGAGGAGGACACAGGGGTAATGGATAGCTCACCCATGACTATCGCTGGTACCGGGGCAGGGGTACTGGTAGGATCGGGTTTCAGCTCTAGAGGCACATCCAATGAACTCACTGCTAAGCAGATGTGTGTGAAGAAGGCATATAATGATGAAGAGCATGCAATGTATAATGAAGCAGAGACAATTTATTTTAAAGAGAAGGTCGAGTTCTGGGAAAGCCGGGTGTGAACAAATTGTGAGCTTTTCTAATTCTTTTATCAAGTTAGAATGAAAGCATGGGGCAGTAAAAAATGACTTTTATAATTAAAAGCTCTTGAAATGCTCTAGCTCATATTCAAAATATGACATGTTTGGACCAAATTTTCATGCCACATGTCTGTGTAGTCCCATATACACATTTATGTATCCATGGCTCTAAGCAAGATTGAGTCAATTTCCTATAGTTTTAATGATTTGAAAACATCAGAGTACTGAGTAATTCACATGTACTGTAAGATCATAATCAATTTTTTTCCAATTTATTTCAGGCAGTTTCTTTCACAATGCAATCGCATGACCAGAACTCAACATTATCTTTAAAAAGCATTTGCATAGAAGCATGGATGATGATGATGATGAATCAAAAACGCTTGCTTTTATTACCTGAAACCAAATCACGTCTCCATGCTCATTCCTATCACTTATCAATCTTGTTACCTATATTTAAATTTATATTTTTCAGTCCATTGATCCACAAATTCATCAAATACCGATATATTCATGGATAGCAGTTGTTTGTTTGTTTTTTTCTTTTTGTGTGCAATATGTCATAACTGAAAACACTAAATAAAACAAAGAAAGAGTAATACACATAGCACAAATGTGAATGTTAACCTTCTGTTTTTCTTTTTCAAAGAGATTTAGAGTAGGAGCAATGATTCAGTTCATGCAATATGACAGTGGCTACATGCAATATAATTATGAGATAGCTATTTAAAAGACAAATGGACAATACAATTCATGCAATATATATTCATATGCTTAATGCCAAAGCAGTGGGAATATGGTAGTTTCAATGGAAAAATGGTGAAGTATTATACTACCAAACCCTATAATAAATCATTAGAATTTCATGACAATGGCTGGAGAAGAAATACATGTGAGTGTTCATATTTGATTCAGGTATCTTCAAATTTGATAAAAAGTATCTTTTTTGATGTTGATACAATTGTTTCACAATGATTTCTTATAGCGAGTCATGACCTTTACCATATTATAAGCACACTTTAGATATTATGAAGCATTAACAAAAAATGATAAGGATTAAATAATGATGAGAATAGAAAAGAATCCCAAAGATACCCATGCAAAGTGAATAACCTTGAAAAGAATAAAAAGTGGAACAGACCTGATGCTAAGCTGATTTCTGATTCGGCATCGAATCCACCTGGGCCTTCACCATTCACATCAATAGGGGTGCCAGTGTAAGGAAATTGGAGGGGTGAGGTGCTCATTTCAAACACTATACACACAAACAGAGATTACATTGACATCCAAACAATATACATGTACATATGATAGCAGATGATAAAAAAGAAGAGGGAGAGAAAGAGAAATGGAGAATGTAAGAAACAGATGAGAATCAAGAAAGAAAAGAAGGAAGAGGAATATGAATAGATTAGAAAAAGAAGAGGAAGAGGAAGCATAAGAGAGTAGAGATGAATAAAAAGAAGAGAAGGGAGAGAAAGAGGATAAGAAAGAGGATAAGGGAGAATGGAAGAAACAGATGAGGATCAAGAAAGAGAATGAAGAGGAATAGATCAGAAAAAGAAGAGGAAGAGGAAGCAGAGGAGAAGAGAGATGATAGAAAGAAGAGGAGAGAGCAAGAGGATAAGGAATAAGAAGTAGATGATAATCAAGAAAGAGAAGAGAGGAATAGGAATAAAAAGGAAAGAAGAGGAAAAGGAAGCAGAGGAGAGGAGATAGGAATAAAAAGTAAGAAGTGAAGAGAAGCAAGATGAAGATTGAGGAAAGAGATAAGAAGGGAAAAGAGAAAGTAATAAGAGGAGGAAGAACAGGTACAGGAGAAATAAACATTGAAATTACAAAGATACAAAGACAGAAAAGAAAGCAAAAACATGAGACAAAAGAACAGAAGGAGTAACATACAAAAATGATAATGAAATATAGGCTATATTTAAAGCAATAAAGCAAATATACTATTCACTTGTAATTTTCATGCAAGAGTTGGATGTATTATTGATATAAAGGGTTGCAGATATATGCATATGCAAATACACACTATACATTCATTTTAATATTCAATGGCATGCAATTAAACAATAAATGTGTATACTGTTTCATACATAAATGTTTGATTGGTACGGTAATGAATAAATATAATGACTATAAATGGCAAATGCAAATGATCTACAAATTTTTAGCAACAAAGAAGAAATAATAGGTGATGATCATGACAAATAATCATTGCTAAACACCTACAAACACACATGAAAGGATTTTGCAACATCATGTACATGTAGGTAAAAGAGCAATGACCTTGAACAAGACAAAGGCACATACACTGCACATTAGAATGGAACACACCGTTTTCCAGTCCTAATACCGGTAAACTTTTCCCCCTTTTTTTTTCTTTTCTCTTTTTAAACATTTAAAAGCCTTGATTACAAAACTTATAATGTAAAGAGTCTCTTGATCAAACTGGATACAAAACCATTGGCCTACCCTTTGAGGAATGAAAGTGATCAGAAATAAGTCATGAAACCATCACCGATTATTAAAGTTGTTTTTTGTGGATAGATGGAGTGTACTGGATGAAAAAGTGTGCTTTGCCAAAGAAATGTGAAAGAAAGTCATTTAGGATATGAAATCTAAAATCTAATACTGTTTGCTGTAAATGAATGATCATACTTTTTAATGAAGTAGTGTAAATTTCAGAGATCCTTTCGTTAAAACTTCAAAACAACATTTCTCTTTCAGTACAAAAGAAAATGAATGAAAAATTTCACAAATTTTCAACTGGATGTAATGATTACATTCATACAAAGAAGAATTTGAAAATGAGAGATGTTTTAAATGAAAATACCTTCTTGGTCCCTATCGTTGGTACTTATAGCGCCCTCTATAGGTGCTTCAGCTTCATCTGTCGCAGTGTTCATCGTGGGTGTAGGGGAGACCGGCAAGGGAGGGGTAGATGGTTGGGCGGAGTCATCCTGGTCCTCTATTATCTCAGTCTCCTAAAGATTAAAAAGCAAAGTATTGATACATTTTCATTATAAGAATATTATTATATTTTTTTCATTGCTGTATTCATCGTGGGGGTAGGGGAGACCGGCGAGGGAAGGTTAGACCGTTGGGCGGAGTCCTCCTGGTCCTCGCATACCTCAGTCTCCTATTCTTGGAAAAATACATGTACATGTTTATGAAAAGTTATTTTTCTTCTCTCTCTGTTATGTATTCCCACCCCATTTTGTGTTGCAGTTTAAACATTTTCTTATTTATTACATTGTATCTCTTAAAAAATCATTCCTTTCACTCAAAGCAACTTTATAATACTCTAACTTTGGGACACATACATGTACCTCCCCTTTCTCTGGATGTGGAACAGGATCTGGAACTTGGATGGGAGGTGGGCTAGGTCTATATCTCTTAGGAGGACCACCACAGAAATGAGTCTGGATGACCTCTTCCAGGGTATTCCGAAACCAGGATTGGTCTGCAGAGTAACAAAAATTAACAAAATATATGTAACAATAAGGAAATAATGTTAATACACTGTTGCCCATAAAGTTGGATATTTTTTACCTCAATATTGTCATGAAGTGATTGTGACGATATGGTTTATTCTTGATAAATAAAGTTTTCTTCTTCTCAGAATATTATTGATCAATCTCTATGACTCTTTAGATCAATCAATCCACTTCTTAGAAGATATAAACTCTATTAATGAAGGAAAAAACACTTGTTGTCACAATATTTGCATGAGAAAAGGTAAGGCAAATTTATTCTAACTTCATGGCAAACAGTATAATGGTCACTGGGAATCCCAATTGCCTGAACTAACATTTCGTTTTTATTAGCAAGTAGACTGGAAAGGAAAAAAACACGGTATAAAAGATTGCCATCAAATTATTTGACATAAAAATATGTGAAATATAATTGACACAATTTTTTCAAACTTAATAATTGCTTATAAATCATACCCAGATAAACAAATAACTTACTGTAATCATTATTTTTAAGGCATTTATAGAAATTGTTAAGAATACAAAACTACATGTATATCAAATGAAATAATACACAGCTGCATGGAGTATTATATTCATGCAGTCGCATATTTTGGTCTAGTTATTTCAGGTGCTAAAGATCTTAAAAAGCATATCTACAATGTACTTGTACATACATGACATGCTTTATCTTACCATCTCTAGACACTATTCTATCATAGTACGTTCTACAAGCCTCGTGGCACCACAGTCTAATAACAGTTCTCATCATCGGAGGCGGGCCTTCTTTCTGGAGCTTCTCCGTTCTCCCTCTCCGGCTTCGATTCGTTCCTTCAGATGCAAAGAAAAGAAAAGACATTTATTTCAGTGAAATAATAAAATAAATAAATGTATTCATTACATACACTCAATCCAAAAATGTGTATGTGTTAGAACTCTCTGGCTTTGATTCGTTCCTTCACAGGCAAAGAAGAGAAAAGACATTTATTTAGTGAAATAATATCTATATATTTTTTTGTATAATTCAATTATACATACACTCTATCCTAAAATATGTATGTGTTAGTACTGCATTTACAAATGTAGATATTCCAATCTATGCTATATGATTTATGTCACATACAGTCACTGGTACTGGAAAATGAAACTTAAAATGAAAGTTCTCTATGAAACAGATGTTCTTTACTGTTAATTCACTCAACGAATATAGTTATTATGTACAACATACATTTTACATCTTTGTCATTATACACATGTATGCTTGTTCATGACCTAATTGACTACAATTTTATTATATGCTTTTTATTTTTTTATCTACCCATTTCTATCTCCCCCCCCCCCCCCCCCCATACCCCATCATCTCCCCCTCCCTCTCTTTCTCCCTCTCTCTCTGATGTATACAATTTGCATTCTTACCATTGAAATACAATTATTTACTTTCAAAATGTGAATTAAATAATTTGTAACATGGCACTATAAAGATTTATGCATTCATTTTAATTACATTAAGAAAATTATAATTGTTCACCCCAGATTCATCTCAGCTCTCTCTCTATCACTCACCCCACCCTACCCCGTAAATACATATTCATGCAGAAATTATTCACTGCATGGGTGATGCAGCCCAAAATTGCAATACTTTATTCCTCACTCCACCCATAGACCATTTTTTGTAATTTATCAAATTTCATGCATAAATCTTTGTTATTAAGTGCCATATGTTACAAAATGTTTCATTCACCTGTATCAAATAATTGTATTTTATTAGTCAGAATGCAATAATGTTTTTCCTACCTAGCAACAATTGATGTATGCAATTACACATACTGACTATTGAAATATAATTATTCATAACAGGTGAGTGAAATAATTTGTAACAAATCACTTAATTTAACAAAGATTTGAGCATCAAATTTGATTACATTACGAAAATAGCCTATTGGCCCACCCCAGATTTGAATTATCAAAGCCCTCGATCTCTACCATGCACTCACCCCACCCCACCCCACCCTACCCTGCATATTGAAACCAATCTGGGTATGGATGATCAGCCAAGCATGTCCACACCACTCCAGGTGAATGCACACACAGCATTGAGCACCCATCCATTTGGAGCAGTCTCACAAAAGGAATCCTAAAGAAGTATTGAAAGGACTTAAATGTTATTCTCACAACTAGTATTGATTGCCAAGATTCCTGTATTGTGTGATTGCCGGGCCTCGCCTGTAATAAGCTTCTATTTAAAGAGTTGCAAGTTTTATTTGATCTGGATAAAGAAGTGAGTGTGCATTCTCTATGTAGGGTTTGGAGCTGTGCATATATCTATTCAGCTAGCTTTACAGAGCAGACTACAAGCCTACGGCTAGCACACAAAATATAATTTGCCTCTGGTTGTGATATATACCGGTAGTAGTGACAGGTTGCAACATATGGTAAGGATATATTTTTCACAGTAATTTCTATGGTTACATATTCATTGCATGCATGTGTACAGGTTTGTTGGTTAGGATATGTACACACATGTAGAAGGTACAGCGGCAGCTTATTAAAGGGAAGTCAACTCCAAATGATTATAAAGTTGGTCTTAGTAATTCAAAGCAGCTATTGAGATCATGCAGTGAGAGTTGGATGGAAATCTCTCAAAAAGTTAAGATCGTTGAGGCTGCGCTAATAACATGCATGTATACAGCTCGATCTTAACTGTTTTGTAACAAGTATATATGGATTATCAAAAATATCCATTCATATTTGTATTGGATGTTGTAGATGACGGAATATATATCTTGAAAGTAACATATGATTACATTGTGTCATGTGCATATAATATACCAATGGTATTGGTATGGGAGAGTGTATTCTCTGGAATATATGACAGTCAAAGTGAAACAAGTGAAACTTCATAATTTTCTCATACTTTTTGCCTATTATTCAAAAACTTTCACATGGATATGTTTCGAGAATTATATCTAAAACCAGCATGATGCAGTGATGCCAGCCAGGTTGTCATAAAAATAATCAAAAATTTTGAGAAACAAAACAGGAAACAATCAATTTAAAAACTGAAATACCAAGTTTTGTGTCTGGCATTAAATTTTTTTTTTTTTAATGGCAAGTATCTTTGTGAACACAGCGTTAAATTTTCTTTAGAGTGCTTTCCAAATATTCAGCAATATAGTTGTTGCTATAGGACAAACATGGCTTCAATTTATATTGAAGCCATGTTTGTCCTAGCAACAACTATAATGTATGCAATATTTTGCAATTCTGACTATTGAAATACCTTTATTTGTAACAGGTAAAAGAAATAATTTGTAAGTTCAGATCGTGACAATAAAAATATAATAAATTTGGTCGAAGTGGCAGAACAACTGGAATATATGCATATTACTACTGGTAATAAGTATTTATCTGTTTTATCAACCAATAGACCATGAACTTTTGAAAGCATTTATCTGAACAGGGTTTCCTTTTCCAAAGCTTCCCATTATACCTATTTATAGAGTCAAGTTAATGCCATACCCCACAAAGTAATATGTAAAGAGTTTATTTTACAGCTTTTGTGTAGGCAATTGTAATGTAATTTCCATTTCATTACTTCAGATCATGACAAGAAAATTAACTTGGGTCAAAGTGGCAGAACAACTAGAAGAAATATTGATAATACATGGTATTAGGTATTATCAACCAATTGACCATGAACTTTTGATACAACAGGGTTTCATTTCTACAAGCAATTCCTATAGTGTGTTATTTATTGACTTTGAAATATATGCTATTCATACAGAAATATGTCATTCCATATCCCACAGAGAAAAAGAGAGAGAGATATACAGGAGACATTTTTCAAAAAATACATTCAAATCAATAAAGTAATATTACATCCATATTGAATGAGCGTGTTATGATAGTTTGAATATGCTTGATGAATAAGCCATGCGTGGTAAACAAATACTAGATGTTAATCTGGTGTAATTTTCACCTTTAATAGCAAACATGCCTGTGTTGACAGAGCAAACAAACTATGTCTGAATAACAATCAATTATCATGATATACAAATACTACATGGGATAGCACAGATATACATGCAGTTTATATAGTAATGCTGACAATCATAATGACAAAATAAACTGTAAGGTTAATGAACTCTCCTGTTTAGTATTAAACACACAATGAATCAATTATCATAAATAAATTAATGCAGAGGTTAACATACAGGTGTATGCCTAAACTATATAATAACCTAAACAAGACTTCCAACATGACACAAATATACTTTATGATTCACTATTCAAGTTTTCCACCATACAGTCTACATGTAGAAGTAAATCTTGACACATATCTGCTGAGATCAAGAAGGGTATTAATTTCATTATATGTGACTTAACATCCTTCTAGCTCTCAAACAATACAATTATAGACTACATGTATGGGTAAATCTTATGTATAAATACAAAATCATTGTCAAAAATATGAACTACGCAATGGCCTATTAATCTTGCTAGTTTTCAAAGATCTACAATATCTTTTCTGAATTATAAATCTTGGTAATTTTTCAAAGATTTAGACTACTTAACCCCACGCAAGAAAAAGTTTACCAAACTTTTTGCTCGTCTTTCAAAAATATGACCTACAAATATGTATGACGGACTGAAATTGTAAAGTTACAATGTTAACAAAATTTCACTCATGAGCAATATGACAGGAAGAATGACTTTGAAAACACAAATAACCAGGTAAATTTCTCTTTTCATTTAAGAGGTCTGAAAATAATATAGCAGCAATCGACTGTCTCATGACTTGTACCAGCATAAATATATCTTTTGGCATATAGATTGTGCCAGTTATATCATACCATACAATGTACACTTACCACATACAATTGTACATACCAGTATGCATTACAATAAAGGGCAGCAAATTTCATGAAGTAAAAGGAGTAGCTACATACAGTATATGTACAGTACTTCACATCATTTCATACACATGCAATATAGGATCGTTCGGTTCACATTGGTGAGTATCATAGACTTACCGCTGGTAAATTATACATGTACTCCGTATAATTAGAGTGAGAGTGATATTTACAATGCAGACATGTGAATGAAGTGCATATAGAGCAAAAGGAAAGTTAACCTGTTTACACAAGGCAATTATTAAACTTGAGAAGTGTGCATGTCAACACCATCTGCTGCATAATGCAGTGTAAATTTGACTAATTTGAATCATAATACATACAAGACACATTATTTTCAATAGCATGTTCAGGTACATTACCGTTGAAAAAGCTTTTATACTCACCTTTGAATTATTGATTTCAGATGTATTATAAACGTCTAAATTTCTTGTTTCTCTCTTTAAATCTTGCAGATGGATTGACACACTGATCACCATGGTGGGTCTAATTTTCTAGTGATGGCTCATTGCGGCAATGGACTAAACCACAAAGTTCCATCTAAAGACCAATTCTTCTCCAAAAGTGATGACAGCAGCAACAGCCATATAGCAGAGTTTCGTGACAAGCACCTGGTTTGTGCCGGGTGCAAGCAGCGCTTTGTGACCTCGGTCTACACCCCTACGCTGCTTCCCTGCCTGCATTCCGTCTGTCCAGCTTGCTTTGACGCATCAACATCCAAAGACAGTGAGACTCTCTGCACAGTTTGTCCATCCTGCAAGCAACAGGTACCATCCACAGAAGGTGTCCTGACAAGGAACTCTATCTCTCCAGACTTTCATATTGATTACCTAGCGGAGTACCTTGGATATACTGAAGGGATCGTAAGGCTTTGTGAAGGCTGTGACTCTCTTACAAAGCTTGCCACTGCTTGTTGCTCCAACTGCATCAGATTCCTGTGCAAAGAGTGTCTGATCAGACATCAGTATACTGTAGGATACGAAAATCAGCATTTCCACGAAGTGAACGACTTGACCAAAGAAGACTGGGAAGTACTGTCACGTCAGCAACGCTTTTGTGTGGTCCACCAAAGTCAGGCACTGACTCTTTACTGTACTGGGGAAGCGTGTAATGTGCCAGTCTGCTTGTCTTGTTGCAAGAGCGATCATATTTCTGAAGGACACAACATAGCAGACTTGTCTTCGGTTGTTGAACAGCTGAAAGCTGAACTTAAAGAACTTATCATCATGAGTGAGAGGCAGACGCAGTTGCTCGAGGAGCTGTTGCAGAACATTGACATAGTGACCCAGAAACTCACATGCAATGCTGAGGAAGCGACTCATCAGATCAAGGCCCTCTTCAGCAGATGTCGCAAGGTCCTGCATCAGAGAGAAGAGGCTCTCCTGAAAGCCGTCACAGATGCACACACCAAGATGCAACTTGGGCTGAAACAGCAGAAGGATGACACCAAGACGATGCTTTCCAACAT
>JARBES010000107.1:1351866-1362054 GCA_030265145.1 Strongylocentrotus pallidus
CTCACAACGACGCGACTCACACACAGAAACCAAATGCGATCGTTCAAGAAAAGTGGGAAACTCCCATCAAGACAAAACTTGTCGAAAGAACCTTCTCATATTCTAGCCCAAACTTCTACAAAATAAGCTTAATAAGGATTACAACTAACGGCAGTCTGTACTCAAACTGAAACTTGGAAGAAGATAGACTATAGACTCTACAATTGCTTTTTGGAAAAGTTTTATAAACAATACACAAAGTTGAACGAATGGGACTGAACAAACAAACTGACATAATTTTGCGATTTAACTTGTTTTTGGGGGGTCATTGCCTTGATTGTGTGGATTAAAATACTAATTAAGATTGAAAGTATTCAGTATCATATAGAATAAAGTTGAAAATAACTTTGGAAAGCTGAATTTGTCATGCTTACCGGTCGGCCTCTTGCTCCTTTTCGGAATTAGCAGACGGGTACGGGTTCTCGTAAAACGGCGCTAACGTTGTGCGCATGCGCAAGGTCGCATTGCGCCCTTTTGCCGGGAACGATTATAGCCTTGCAACTGCTAACGCCCTTTTACTATTGACAATAACTGGAAAAATAAACAATTTCTAAAGCCGAATTTTTTTTAAAAAGGTGGCCAGGTTCAACCTTTATCGAATTGTGAAAAAAAATAAAAAATCAAAAATTTGGTGAAATTGCATGCTAGCGCCCTTATACCGGCCATACGACGACTTATTATCTGTTAATGATTTCTAGTTGTCTGGGAAATAAACCTCATTTTAGGAAAAATTGGGTCAAAGGTTACAAGTCATTTGCATATTGAAGTCCTTTATGTATTATATTGATATGTACTTGTTTGAGAACTGCACATATTAAATTTCATGGTTGAGTATTGTAACACTGTGGTCCTTTGTTGATGATTGTATTAAACCTTCAATCTGACATTTAATCTAACATTCTTACTATGTTATGGTACGAATAGTTGTAAATAGTTGTTTTGATTTGTGGGTATGGTAATACAGTCAAACCTGCTTTAGTGACCACCTGTCTACAAAGACCACATTTGTTGTTCCCTTGAAAATGACTTGTCATTTAAACATGTACTATAGGCACCTGTACATAAAGACCACCTGCCTATATAAAGACCACTTTTCTTGTCTCCCTTGGGTGGTCTTTATAGACAGGTTTCACTGTATTCATATTAAGCCCCACTGCACTAGTTTGGCCAGAAGGGATTAGACCTCCCTGCATGGTCACTGACAGGTGGTTATCTCATCAAATCAGCCCTCAATTAACATTTTTTTTAAATGGTCACCGTTTAGGCATTGTTTGCTATAGAGGGAGCAAGTAGCTACAAGTAGTGCAGTGGGGATTTAAAGAAAATATACATGTGTTCTCTGTGCTCTATATACATGTAATCATGAAATTTCACATTATTGACTTTGTTTCATCTTTGATTGCAGGATAAGAGCTTGACGGTGGAGCTCATTACAACCTTTGATGATTTTGCCAGCGCCATCAGTCTCGACAAGAGGGCATCTACCTTAGATGCAGGCAATATCAAGATGGCGTTTAATAGTGTAAGTTCTGGCAAGATTGCCAGCTATCCTTGAAATCAGAGGGAAACCGCGATAATGAGTTTCCTCTTTTTTTCCAGTCAGGGAATTTGAAGAAGAAAAATTCAGCCAAGTTGGGTAAAGATCAGGAATGTTATTGGCCCCCCAAAGAAAAAATCCTTATCTCAGTAAAAGTTTGTCCCGTGTCCAGATAGTGAATCTTCTGGATGAGTGGCTGTGGTTACTTTTTATTGTTTAAAATATCTTCCATAATGATTCTGGTATAATCAGGGAATTGGCTTCTCTCATGGGGACCCTGTCAGGGGGTATACATTGGATTGTATTCACAGTTTTGTTTGGCTCCTACTAAAGTCAGATTACTCTGCATTTCTATGTGAAAAATCACACCCTCTGTTGATTCTCTCCACGAATTCAAAATGGTCAGCTCAGCGGTTTGTGATAGGTCTAATTCTATACCATCTTATTTTTTCAAAAGATCTGCCAGTAGAAGGGAAGTTTCTCCAAATAAATTCTCCTAAAACGTATTTAATGCATAGTCATCATAATCATCGTCATCATCATGATCATCATCATCATCATAATCATTATTGTCATCATCATCATGCATCTTCATCAACATCATCATCGTCATCATCATTGTCATCATCATCATCATCATTGTCATCATCATCATCTTGATCATCGTCATCATCCTAATCATCCTCCTCCTCGTCATCATAATCATCATTGTCATCATCATCATCATCTTGATCATCGTCATCATCTTCATCATCATCATCATCATCATCGTCGTCATCATAATCATCATTGTCATCATCATCATCTTGATCATCATCATCATCATCATCCACACTCATATTACCGGTATTGTTATTATTCTTATCTCTTTCAGTTGATAGAGAAAGCAGAAGCAAGAGAGAAGGAGAGACAGAAAGAAGAAGCCAGGAAACAGAGAAGAAAAGAGAGTGCCTTCAAGACCATGCTCAAGCAATCTGCCCCACCCCTAGATGTCAATTCCAACTGGGACGACGTAAGTTCTTATCATCGTACATTTTTTTTAAATAATGGTTTATCTATCATAGAGGTGTTGTGGTCCGTTGGATAAGTCTCTGGACTGTGAACCACAAGGTACAGGGTTCGAATCTCTGCCACAACACTAATGTCCTTTGGCAAGACATTAATATACATTTGCCACACTTTATATTAGTGAGGTGAGTGGGTACCTAGTAGGATTATTCCTTGATATGTACTGTGGGCTGATAGCGGCTGCCAGAGCTAAAGCTAGAGTAATAATTTCCAAAGCACTTTGGAAGTGTATAGGGACGTTATATCATAATGTGTTACAAGAACGGATTATTAATATTATTATTGAAAATATGCATTCCAGGCTGAATTGAACAATAATTTTTGTGCTCAAATTATTGTGTTGATGGTCCATGTAGATACATTTTTGATATTTGATTTTTCAGGTCAGAGATCGCTTTGTCAACGACCATGCATTTGATGGCATCACCGTCGAATCGGAAAGGATCCGTCTCTTCAAAGAATTTATTACATCTCTCGAGGTAAGCATTGTATGATGTGTGATGGAATAGGATTCATTGGATATGACTGGTTTGTAACGAGTCAGTTTGTTATAGATGTGAATCGCAGGAAAATTGCAGAACAAGGCAAACAGGTAGTCATTGCTCATCAAAGACTGTAATAAATGAATTGAAACATGAGAATCTTGTGTGCTTTTGGTAATTGGCATTTTGTCATCAAAATGCTTAGAAGGAAGTGTTTTTTTAAGAGCTATTATTGCACTTTAAAGGAAGGTGACATGAAACAAGCCAAAATCTAATTTTGTTGGAGTGTCCTCACAGAGTGGGTTTTTAGTACAGGTTCTTTTTTCTTCTTCATCATTCTTTTTTTCACTTCTTTTTCTTTTAATACAAGCAGACAATGTGCATGAAAAGTATTGTTTGACTTTTGAAAATACATGTTTCATATTTGTCAAAAAGCAAGATTATATGGAAAGTTTCAGTAATATAGAGGAACTCCATTTATAATCATTTTTCTTCTAGCTTTATTGATGTCTATAATATATCTGTTTCTTTGAATACAATTCATACTATTCTTATAAACAAATTATATTCCCCACACTAAATGATCATCATTTTTCTTTGAATTATCAGAGCTGCTTTTTTCAAACATTTAAACCCAAACTGATACACAATTCAACTACATTCATGACCTTATCAAAATATTAATTAGTACATTAAAACAATTATAATTTCTTTGTCTCCTTCAGGTTGCTTGTGCCCATCATCATGGGAAATCAACATCTCGCAAACATTCCAAGAAGTCAAAGAAGCACCGCAGCAGACGATCTCCGTCACGCTCTAAATCGGTGAGTCTTGACTTCAGATTCCAATCCAATCCAAAAGATATTTGATATAGCGCCTTTTCCTTGCGGTTACAAAGGGCTGCACACACCTCTCCACAATGTTTGGGCCCCTTATTAACAAAAGAATGAGAAGTAATGAATGGTTGTGTGAGAGAGTGGAGAATTTTGCAAAAACATGTAAGGTACAATGGTGCAAAAGTACTTAATGTTCATGAGTGAGACATAAAACTGTATTATGATGCATTAGGTGTGCATGTACAGATAACAACTAAATTATTCATACCCTTACCAAGTTTTGTAATTTGTTAAAGGTAATACAAAGTTTTGGTATGGGGTCATGAATTTGGTTCAAATGAACATATTGGAAGCATACGCGGTCCTACAATATTCAGTGAACGTTGTCGCAGCTGAAACCGAGTCTAAAGTTATGAAATTGTAAATAAAAAACTCTTTATGTTGTATAGCTCCCTCTCAAGGTCAAGATATCAATAAAGGTATAAAACAATGTTTAATGACTAAAATCGACCGATTAGCTACTCCCGTTCAGAAATTATATATCACAACTACATCTTCTGAAATTTCCATGGTCGCAGCTACCATTGTACGGGCGTAGGCGCTATTTGCAATTCATCAAAATTTACCGGGAGCACCGGTAAATTTGTATATTCAGTTTCTCTCGAAAGCAAAACTATTTTAGGGGCTAAACTTTCTAGTGCTTATAATACATCCACAGGGGCATCCAAATATATCAAAATGGTAAAGAATCACTATCCACTCAATTTTCAAAATTTCCCAAAACTTTGTATTACCTTTAAGTACATGTATATGAATAATTGACTTGTCCCAATTTATGTTTCTTGATAATGTGACATATTACAGCTTACATCTTAAAGTATTCAACAAAGGCCATAATTCAACCAGTACATATTTCATTCACAAAGAAGAAAAAAAAACATCAAATTTACAAGGGGTATGAATAATTTAGTTGTTAACTGTAGGTGTTCATTCAGTAAGGTGGATTTGTAGTTGAAGAAATGTATAGCAAATGGCCAAATAATGAAGTTATTGAGATTTGCATATTAATTGCCTAGCTTCTCACTATGTTATGAATTATGTGCATGAAAGTGAATCACAATGTAGGTGGATTGTAATTTAAATTCAAAAGTCTTTTCTTGAAACTTGTAGGCTAATTCATTGCTTTGTCTTGCACATTTATCAAACTCTCTGATTTAACTTCTGTTTTCCTTTTGTTTTTCTCGTCAGTCTGATTCCGTCGATGATGAACAGGAAGAGAGGGAGAGAGAGCGAGAGCGGGAAAAGGAGCGTGAGAGGGAAAAGGAGCGTGAGAGGGAGAAGGAGAGGGAGAGAGAGAGGGAGAGGGAGAGAGAACGTGAGAGAGATAGAGAGAGGGAAAGAGATAGGGAGAGAGAAAGAGACAGAGACAGCCACAAGCGCTCCAAGAAGAAGAAACGTTCAAAGACGCCTTCAGAATCATCAGGCCATGAATCAGGTAAGATAATTTCTTTTCTTTTTAATCAAAGATACTTCATAATTCAAAGTGAATGATAGCATGTTAACAACTTTGTGAGAACAATGGTACTTTGAGTAGTAGAAGAAAATTGCATGGTGTAAAATCTGTTGAATGTGATTGAATTTTGATTAACCGTAAAGCACATTTTTCATACGGTCCTGCCTGGATTATCAGTTTAGTTTTTGACAGGGTATGACTTACAGCCTTTTCACACAGGGATAAAACTCATCGTATCTAGAGCTGATTAGTTTAAGAAGAAAATAAGTCTTTGGTATGACTCGGCCGGGGTTCGTACCCATGACCTCCTGTTCATGAGGCGGACGCTCTAACCACTGAGCCATCATTAGTTTAAAGCTCTTTAAAGCTAATCAGCTTTAAAGAATTTTATCCCTGTGTGAAAAGGGGGTTAGTCAATCGTGGATACCTTTTGAGAGTAGGAAATATTTTAGCACCTTCAGAGCCATTAGATTTATGAACAATTATAGATCGATTTTCAACATACACTTTTAACTTTTAATTCATTGAAATTTGAGTAGAATATAAGTTTGAACCTTGTTTGAACCTTGTTTGAACCTTGAGGAGGTCATGTGAAGTTTACCATATTGAAATACACAACTCAGGATGTAATGTACTAGCAAGGAATCTAACTTCGTGAAATTAACCAGAAATCAACTCTCAAGTCATCTCTCAAAATTACAACCTGTCAATCAAATGGTGAAATTCACTCTCAAGCAGGATGAAATCAACAAGCAAGTTATTTGTGAGTGCAGTGTGAAATGAACACTTGAGTTGTAAACAGGCAGGAATCTGGGTCACAGTTTAACTCATTAGGCAGTGTCACACAGAAAAATCCCTTGAAAAATCCTTTCAAGGGAGAATTTTCTTGCTTCGTTAGAGGATTTTTAATGGGATAATTGGTGACAGACAGCAATTAAGAAGATAACTAAAATCTGGATTTTTGGCCTCTGTGTGACACCGCCTATAGTGCTTGGGGAGTGTTTCACAAAGATCCTTAGTCGAACTTAACTCTATAAAGTTGGACTTTACGATTATGGAAAGCCGTTGGATCTTTGAAAATATTTTGTAAAAGTTATAAAAGGCATAAAATGTTGTTTCAGATCATTCATACATGTATTTTCTATTATCAAGGAGATTTCATGTTCTTGATGTGGAATTTATGAAAAGTCTGAAATACTTGAATTTTTGCTTTTGAATTTATTTCATTTAAGGCTACAAATGGCTCTCCATAATGTTTAAGTTCTACTTAGGATCTTTGTGAAACACCCCCAGGTGTAGTAGTAGTAGTAGTTGCCTGTAATGACAGGTTTACTAACATATTCAAATTGATGGATATTTCTTTCCTGGGGACCTAGTGACGAGTTATTTCATTAACCTGTTATTAATGCTACTGATGCATCAATAACAGGTTAATGAAATAACTCGTCACTAGGTCCCCAGGAAAGAAATATCCATCAATTTGAGTATGTTAGTAAACGGATGGAGCCACCCTACTAAAATAAGACTAATAAATAAATAAATAAATAAATGAATGAACGAACTATAATACTTGGAATCCATTCTGCATATATTACTTGTTGCTATGTCGGGCAAGCTTTCAGGTTGTCAAGAACAACCTTTCTATAAAAAGTATGCGTACATTCTTTGAAATAAATTAGTAAACAAATCTAATAAAGGACCAAATTATAAGTAAAGAGTCGTTTTAACACTGCAATAAAAAAAAGATTGACGGCTTTTCTCACATTCCCATGTTTCGCCAGAAGTTGCGTTGCATGACGCTTTATTAGAGACAAAATTTGAATCGATTCTGTGTACAAAATGAATAGAAAGTTTTTTGTTATAAAAAACAATTTCATGGTATATTATCATTTTGATATATGATGTAGATTAAATTAAGATTAGATTAAACAAGTAAAATTTATAAATTTGTTTATTTACAACCCACAGATCACAGTAAGAATAAATCGTCAAAGAGACACAAGAAGAAGACAAAGAAGAAGCGCAGGAGAACGGTAAGAAACCAGTTAAAAAAAATGTTCAGAAAGCTTGTTTTGATTATGATGATGATGTTGAATATCAAGTTCTTTGTGCTGACATTAAAGCCCCACTGCACTACTTGAGAGCTGATTTGATGAGATAACCACCTGTCATTGACCTTGCAGGGTGGTCTAATCCCTTCTATAAACTAGTACAGATGGGCTTTAAAGGGGAAGTCCACCCTGATATTACATTGGTTTTAATAGAAAAGTTAAAGAAATAGGTCAGTCAAAGTGGAAATTATTATCACAAAGGCTTATATAATCCTACCAGGTCCCCATTTCTTTCCTGGGTATGGAGTGGCAAATGTAGATTAATGTCTTGCAAAAGGCCATTAGCGCAGTGTCCAGGATTGAACCCATGACCCTTGCATTTCCAGCCAAGTGCTTAAACCACTCGACTACGACACCCCCTTTCAGTCTCTATGGGAGGGTAATAATCCGGCACTTTATGAAATTGACCTATGAACTAGCACAACTTCCAGTGACGTGACAAGCTGTGGTTAGATGCAAAGTCTGCCCTGGCATGGCTTAAGTTTTTTTTAATGAAGATAAATGTAAAGTGTAATTCTGGCAAGTAAATAACATTGTATGAATCTATTCCTTTTAATCTTTTATTTGGGAGCAATTTAAATTTGATGTACTTGTGAAAGAATTCAACTTGAGTTCAATAGATAGAATTACTTTTATTTTGTTGTTTCTTTTAATAGCCTGTATCTGACTCTGGCTCTGATGAGAAGGAGAGTGGTGAGATATCAGTTCCCCACAAGCCAAGCAAGTCCGGTACTCCATCCATGTCTGCAGGAACACCCAAGAAAGAAAAGGTAACCAGTCTGCTGTGATGAGAACAGTAGAAACACAAAGGCCCAAATTCACAAAAGAGGTTTAAATTTAACCTGTGGTTTAAATCTTCATTTCATAACCCATGGTCTAAAATTAGCGCAAAATAACCGCGACACAGTCAGAGGTCCAATATTAGACGCGCGCATGGCAAGGTACCCTTAATTTGCGCCAATTTTAGACGATGGGTTATGTAAATGAGGGTTTAAACCATAGGTGAAATTTAAACCTCCTTTGTGAATTCGGGCCAAGGATATGAATGTTTGCATGATTTTGAATTGTGGGGCTGCGGGTTATTTTGGCAAGGTGTATTTTGAAAATGAACAACACTTTTCTATTTCTATTTGTGATGAGGTATTCTACGCTGCACACATAGATATTTTCTATGGAGACATTACATTTTATTAGAACCATTTAGCAATAAAAGAAAAACATTGTGGTTGCCAATTTAAAGAGCAACATATGATCAATTAAAGCCTTGAAAGAAATCCTGTCCTGAAAGGGTTAATCTAATAAGAAGACGCGATGGCTCAGTGGCAGAGCAGTGGTCTCGTAACCGGGAGGTCCCTGCTGAAACCAAGCCGACGCGCTAGTGCCCTTTGGTAAGGCATTAATCCTCATTACCAAGTCCTTTAAAGGACTTAAAGCCATAGGTCCCAAGGTTGCTTACTGACTAGCATACACATGCTTTCTTAGCAGTCAAGTAAAACAAACCCAACCAAACAATACCATAATCTGACATGCTATTCCTCATAAGTTTTTGCTTTCTTTCTGTTTTGCAGACTGGCTGGGACACTTCAGACAGTGACCTGAGCGATGGAGAGTTGGAAAGACGGAGAAGGGCACTACTAGAGCAGCTGGCTGAAAATCATTGATGATGCAAGCTCCATGGAATCCTCAATTTATTTCTGTAAATGTTTTTATGATTGTAGGAAGGGGATAAGTTCTCCTGCTCAAGTCCCTTTCAGCCCTAACAAGGTCTGAATCATGATAATACAGTCAAACCTGCTTTAGCGACCACCTGTATAGAAAGACCACCTGTCTAGAAAGACTACATTTTTTAGTTTCCCTTGATTAGGCTTTCTCATTGAAACCTGTACTAAAGGAACCTGTACTTAAAGACCACCTTCCTATAAAGATGACTTTTCATTTTCTCTTGAGCGGTCTTTATATAAAGGTTTCACTGTAATACAAAAATTGTTTACCAAGGAGAGCCTCATTAGCATCAGTACTGTTCTTCCCGATGGCCCCTACAGAAGTTTGTCATTATTTGCCTTATATTCAACACGTTTCTCTGATTTTTCTGTTTCCTCCAAGTTCCACTGGCAAAAAAAATGGAAATTTCCCTCTACCGTAAGTATATGAAATTAATTTTGTGTCCATTTTGGTTGGGAAAGGGGGAAAAAAAAGACAGAGTATGATGTTTTCTTGATAATGCTTTGATCCAAGGTGAGATTTTGAAATAAAAAGTTTCCAACACTGTCATTGAACTTTAGGATTGTTTGCTTTTCTTCATCGAGCAGATGCCAATTGGCAACGTCCCGTTTGTTTACAACAGATGGGCAGTTATCATCACCGTCATACGTATATGCATAGATAAGCCCTTATTGTCATCAATCACTCTGATGTTATCTGACACATGAATTGATTAGAAGATAGCCTATTTTTCCATTGCCTTTCATTTGCCAAAGTTTATGTCCACAACACGTCATTTTAAATTCACATGGTTATCTTTCTTTCTTTTTATTCCATCCCATATTTTGCCCATACCCATTTTGAGTAGAATTTCCTCTTTTTTTTCGAGTGCCACTTCTAT
>JARBES010000108.1:36760-48533 GCA_030265145.1 Strongylocentrotus pallidus
TTTATTCTGACTCATTAATATTCATTAGTCCGCCATAGGACAATAACTTTATAAATGTAATGCTTCCTGGGAGAAATATCAATTATTTACTGGGTGTAAGCCACAAATATGTTTAAATAATTGAAATTTCTCCCAGGAAGCATTACATTTATAAACTTGAGTAATGTATGACGAATTTTAATGAAATTTAATATGAAGGTACATGGTATCAAAAACAGCCTAAGTTCAATTTCTGAGTATGTAGGTCAAAGGTAAAAGGTCAAAGCTCATTAAATATGCAAAAACACCTAATTATATGTGAACTTCCTTGCCTAGTAATATAATAGTATAGTCCAATGGAGGTTACTTGTTCTGACGTATATAGGCCATTTGTACCCTGCAAGGGGATGCTACCCCTTGCGTTGACTTGTTATTATTGCATCTCTTAACATACATGTACATGATTACTATAGAACAATTCATCCTATCTTCTGCTGCACTCTCCCTTGGTAAGGCAGAATACATGAATGTGCTCAGGCAGGGGTATCAACATTTTACTTCTTTTCTCCTTTGCGAGCCTAGATCTTTGCTCCGTATCCACCCTATTAATTTAGTGATCGTGATCCTGTTGACTTTTATAAATAATTAAGGTATGAGGCACCAGATGGTGTAAACTTAAATAATCTCCTTTGAAACTTGTTCATAGACCTATTAGCTCCTTTTATTTTGTTTAAAGATTCTCTGTTTAGTACATTGTAAACTAAGCAGAGATATTCCTACTGTCACAAAAATAGGAATTTGATATAAAATGTCATGCCAATAGTTCTTCAGCCTGTACCCTTATTTATTTCCTTTTCCCTCTTACTCTCTGTAGTTCTAGCAGCACATTTAGGACAACCGCTCATGTAGGCTACACAAGTACATGTATGCCTAATATCCAAGTGAACATCTATATTCTGCATCCCATCAGTAATCACTTTCTCATTTTATCCAGGTTGAACTCTGTATTGAGAGACATTGTGGACCTACTACGTCGCTTGATGTGGCAGAGATGATATGCTCCATTCCATCCTTGGAGAAAGCTTTTCTACTATGTTCATGCCATCATTGTTTATTTGAAACTCTTGGAAGGAAAGGAAAAGAATCAAAGGTGAGCAGTTCATCCACAATCATGATTTATGTGTGATTGTTTAATTTAATTTCATTCCATTACCATCTCTTCCCTCTTCTAATCTACATTTTACTTTTCTTTAATTCCTTTGAATATCTCATATATGCTGGTTCTTTTGACAGAAGGATATATCAATGATCTTTTCAATAAGGCAGCAGCAGTGTTAAGAAAAGCCTTAAAGCACTGGGTGGGCCGACGGAGGACTTCTGCCCACCACTCCTGATGAAATACACTGCTTCCGACAGGCACATATTTTACATAAAAACTGCTTTAAACGTAACTATTTGTGAAGAAAAGTAGTACTTACATTCATATTTGCAGTTTTATAAGAATCATGTTTGCATTTTGACAATAACTGATATTTTCTAAAGATTTGCCGAGACGGTTGTTGTCTAATGTTACGAGTCATGAAAGCTGCCATAGTGAATTTACCGTTATAATACACAAAGATAGCAGCCCAGGCTTATTCGATTACTGTTCTTATAAATCTTTATTTTTAATAGGGTAATAATAAAATTCCTTATTTTCCTGAATAAATAAATAAAAATAGTATAATATATATTTATTTCATTATTTATATTGTAAAATTTGTCCGATATTGTTACAAGGAAAATGCTAATTTTGTTATTGATTGGGTTTGAGCTGAACTTGTTTGATTAGTGCTCGCCTAGAACGCACATGTATTCTTGTTTATGGCTTGCGATTGTGACGTAGCAGAGGTCAGGATTTGGGATTTAAAATGGCGCCAGTGAAGTCACGCCCACCACTGGATAGGCATGGAAAATGGGAAAAAAGTAAATATAAAATGAGCAATCATTACATGAAAATTTAGGTACAAAATGACTGGTTAATTAGCTTGCAAAAACGTTAACATTATTCTGCCGAGCATACGAACCAGGCCTTTGCGTTCGGTTCGGCGGTTCGGCTACAGCACTAGTCACTAATATCCGAAAAAGTTATGATATTAACTTTTCCCACACTTACTCAGTTTTTGATAAATGCGCGTTTCAAATTTGTTTGTCAGGGGTGTGTCAAAAAGTGTCCTCTCAAAAAAAGTGGCATTTTTTATCAGCACTCCTTCAAGAAGAGCCACATTTTGAAACCAACTTAGTAGACCTAACATTGTTATATCATGTGCAATAGATGTTTATTTTGTTTAATTTTCACACTGATTTTGAAGGTGTCAAACAAAATGTCCTCTCCTACTCATAATCAGTAAATGGATAAATGACTGTAATAACAGTCTACAAGGTGCATGGTTTTACAAAAACTAGCCTGATTTTAATTCATCATGAGATGGGCATTACAATCTAACATCTTCCTGTTATTTGATTGGAGGTTTTTTAATTCTATCTATTCACAACCTACTTTCACCCCCCATAATTCCATGATGTAATGCATATCTGGAAGAATTAAGACTTTCCATCCATTTAATTGCATTTATTGTGTGTGTTTATACCTTTCTAATTTATCAGCACTGTTAATCAACTATACAATGATGAAATGATACTATGAGTACCATCTATATACATAGTCTCTTTGGTTTCGGAGAGGACAGTAGGTTTTTGACATATTTACATACTTCCATCAAAAGTCTTCATATTCACGTTAATCACATAGAACAAGTGGGTAATTTGTTGCTGTTATACTATTGGGTGTAGGGATGCTTTGTCCTAGTCCATACACATTTCTGGTGGAAGTGATTTCGCGGTGGAAGAGATTGATACATCAAGTGAAGATGCAGTGAAATCTGGTCCACTTTACATCATCAAGTTCATGAAGCCCTGGTGCTAACACAGCCAACCGCTTTGCCTCGCCCATGGACCAAACAGAAAGTGATCGTCTACCCAGAGAACAGATCTTGACCGTCATTGGCGGACCACCAAAGCCCATAACCCGTAGACATTACTGCTTCAATGACGATGTTTATGATGCAGTTTAGCAAGTGTTCAAGAGCTTTTATTTGATTTACCTACATTCACTATAATGAATGGTGTAGTTTTCATATGTTGCAGTTTCCTTCTGAACAGTGTATGGGTGTTTTCTTAAAGAAGAACTAACCGCAAAGAATAACTTTAGTTGTTCTGAGAGATTTGTTGCATTCTTGCTTATCAATCTACAAGATTTGATCCCCACCAAGAAATATTTATTTATATATCTCTTGTACAGGTTCGTAAGATTTATTGTACATCAAAAGGCAGGAATTCATCTCATTTTTCAGAATACCTACACTTATTCTTTGGGGTTTAGTTCTCCTTTAAATGTGAATATAAGCACATTGTTGACTAGTCAAGATTGTTCTACATGTAGGAATCTCTTGTACATGCAGTTGACACATTTCATGACATTGTTCAGGTTCTCACTAGTTGTATTTTAATGTATTAGCCTAAAAGTTATGTAACTTCTAAGGTAGTATTGTTGACATTCTGTTGTATGTTAAATTTGACTGTTGGCATTGAATGATGCATTGTTGCTTTCATGTTACAGCAGAAAATTTTCATGAGTAAAATCACTGCCCGGATCATGCAATAGCCTTACTAAACCAAAGTTCAAAATTACTAGTCATTCATAAGCTTCAAAAGGTATAAACAAACAGGCTTCTTACAAAAAACAAGCAACAGTTGTTTGATTTGTTTCTTAACTAAAGTTGTATTCATTGTGCAAATGATTTCCAAAAACAAAGATAGAACATGTTAATGACACATTATTTCATTCCAATACAATGATTGCAATAGACTTTCAGTAAGTCCTCTGTTGCATTTAGAGAAAACTACTTTGAAGAGAACATTGTAGGCCTTGTATATTGTATGGCATATCTGCCAGTTAATATGTTTAGTTGGCAGAGTCACATGAGGGGCATGCCCAAATCTTATGTTCTTGAGACATAAAACTTCTGTCTAAGATTCTACATAAGTTGCACACATAGTAATGTTGCGTTTATAAGGAAAAATGGATTACAAGCATTAATCAATCATATGTCAAAAAATAATGTCCTCTCCGAATGTTAGTGTAAAGCATGTAACATCTACAAAACATTGATATATGGTTAACTATTCCTAAAAATTTGTAACTATAGAATCAATCACAGTATTGTCCAGGTACCTTCTGACAATATTTAGTTCAATGTGAATCCAGTTTGTAGTACCGGTAAGTCTTAAAGTGAGGGAATAGATAATTTCTATAGGAAGGGTGATTGGAGATCTATATGCAGATCAAAAATCGGTGCTAACAGGGATAAAATATGTTCTAATGAACCTTACATATATCCAGTTTCATTTATGCCATGAAATAATGAATCCTAATCGTATCAGGCAGTTCCTACTGCATGTACAAAAAAATGTCCTCTCTGAACTAAAAATTGTCCTCTTCGAACAATTTTTTGAAGCCACATATCTCAAGAACCATTTATCCTTTTATTCTGGAAGTTGGTATGCAAAAGCGCTCTTACCATGTGCAGCTGTGCAGTACAGAATACAGGGTCAAACTGCTCTGTTTTTTTAATCAGTAACTTCATGCTGCCAGTCCATCATTTTGTGGTATCAAAAGATGCAAAACTGAAGTTTACATGAATAAAACCATTTTGCACTTGAAAAATTGGGTTGTAATCTGATTCATATCATCAAGTTATCAAACTATATCATTCACATTCACCCAAATAAACAATCACTATTTTCTTTCTGCAAAATGTCATCAGGTGACACTTGACCCAATTTTTTTCATTAAGGACATGCTTCATGCATGAAAAAAAAATGTTTGATACTTGAAGCCTTGAAATTTTACAGAATTTACAAGTAACTTGTATACAACGCACAAACAAAAATTCAGAAGAATCCAAGGAACTTTTTTTTCACCCCAAGTGAGACAAAGTGTGTACCCTGATTGTAAAACAACCCCTAAGGAAGAGTCTGATGCAAGTGCTACTGCACTACTGTCAAGGCTGGACAATAAACACAAAGAAACATGGATTGAGACTGTGGAATCAATGGATTTCACCCACTCAAGGAGAAGAGCATGGCAACTTATCAATCTCCTTACTGGTAGAACAACATCAAGTGCCAAAAAGTGTCCTGTCACCGTTAACTCTATCGCTAGCGTGCTCGTAAACAATGGCCTCTTTGACAAGCCAGACCGTGACCAAATCTAGGCACGTCAAAAAGGAAGTAATGCACTCTGGAAGACAAAAAGTATCATCCATCTTTCTGATATATTTTCCATGGAGGAAATGGGCCAGATAGTATCAACCCAGAAATCCTTTGCCATGCTGGAACTGGGACAACAAATTGCTTCGTGAATTACTGTCATCCTGCATGAAGCATGGAAAGATTCCAAAGATCTGGCGAAAGGCAACAGTGATAGCACTGCCTAAACCAAACAAGGCAACGGATGATCCCAGAAGCTACTGTCCTATCTCGCTACTTTGTATCCCCTTCCAGTTACTTGAGCACCTGATTCACAGCCGCATTGACCCCATCATTGACTCCCAGCTACCTCACGAAAAGGCTGGTTTTGCTGCGGCAGATCGATAGCAGACCAGGTCACCCTTCTCACTCAAGACATAGAGGACAGTTTCGAAAGAAAACGGAAGGCAGGCATTTTGTTAGTTGATCTGACTGTAGCCTATGACACTGTGTGGCACAGAAGTCTACCTACAAGCTCATGAAGCTCCTCTCAGAGAGGCACATGGTGTCCTTCATCCTCCAGCTCATCTCCACCTGTAGCTTTGTCCTAAAGACCAGTGACGGGCATCAAAGCAGACCACACGGTCTGAGAAATGGTGTTTCCCATGGTGTTAGCATCTCTACTCTCCAACATATTCCAGTATATCCATGACCTGCCAGATATGCAGATGATCTGGCCATACTGATGACAGACAAATCATGGGACTCGGTTGAGAGTGCAGTAAGTCACACCATGGGCACCTTGGCTTCCTACCTACGGCACTGGAGGCTGAAGCTCAGCATGGGCAAGAATGGGCAAGAATGAGGAGGCGTGATAGCTCAGTTGGTAGAGCAGTGGTCTCGTAATCCGGTGACCCGGGTTCGAAACCCAAGTCAATGCGCTAGTGCCCTTTAGTAAGGCATTAATCCTCATTACCAGGTCCCTTCGAGAGGATTTAAAGCCGTCGGCCGTCTGGTTGCTTACTAACAAGCATTTATGCTTTCTTAGCAGTCAGGTAAAATAACCAACACCACCCTTAATAACGAATGTCTCTGCTGCTTTCCACTTATGCAACAGATAGTCCAAGCGAGAATGTATGTCACCATCAATGCTGATTACCTGAGATTCGACACATGCCCAACATACCTTGTAGTGAAACTTGACAGAGCACTCAACTACAGACAACACCTTGAAAGCTTGCGAGACAAAGTCACTGCAAGAGGCGCCTTAATCCGCTGTCACGCCGGCACTAGTTGGGGAGCAATCACCAAAATCCTCCGCATAACGACCATGGCCCTTGTATATGTCCCAGCAGAATACTGCGCACCAGTCTGTAGTAGAAGCCATCACTCATCTCTGTATGACACCTGCCTAAACGAATCCATGCTCACTATAACAGGATGCTTAAAGAGAAGGTTCATTGAAATTTAAAAGAATAGACAATATTATACCTCTACAGATTGCTGAGAACCTTAACAAAATGAAAAAAAGTACTTTTTAAGCATTGATGTTCTTCATCATCCAACTCAACTCCACTCATAGCTTTGTCCTAAAGACCAGTGACGGACAACAAAGCAGACCCCGCCATCTGACAAATGGTGTTCACCAGGGTTCTGTCTAAGCACCTCTACTCTTCAACATCTATATCCATGACCTGCCAGATATGCAGATGATCTGGCCATACTGATGACATACAAGACATGGGACTCAGTTGAGAGCGAAGTAAGTCAAGACATGGTCACCTTGGCTTCCTACCTACGGCACTGGAGGCTGAAGCTCAGCGTGGGCAAGAATGTCTCTGCTGCTTTTCACTTATGCAACAGATAGTCCAAGCGAGAAATGTTTACCTGAGATTCGACACATGCCCAACATATCTTGTAGTGAAACTTGACAGAGCACTCAACTACAGACAACACCTTGAAAGCCTGCGAGACGAAGTCACTGCAAGAGGCGCCTAAGAAATCATTTATTTTATGATTATGTCTAGCAGTGGAGCGAAAAATATGAATGATAAAAAAATAGAAAGCACATGTAGTAAAACATTGGGTAGATCACAATTACATTCTAATTTTTTAGATAAATACATAATCTCATTTTAGGATACATCCAATGGGAAGAAAGAAGGAAGAGTGATTCTTGTCTTTATTTTGGACTCTGCCTTTTTTGTGCCGGTCACATTCGCATCTGCAAGAAAAGAAATTGCATTCCCTTTACGACTTGGGATTAAGGATTGTATAACATGTTTTGGCATGTACTGCAAGTCAGATATATGTATTTCTTAATCCTGGAAATATTATATTGGTGAACGTTAAGCGTTTATTATTATCATTATTGTTATTATCATTATATTTTTAATTATATTTTTAATGCCTCCGCCTACGAAAGGTGGTGCCGGCCAGCCGGCCGGAGGCTTTATGATTTTTAGATGTCCGTCAGTCCGTGCCACTTTCTCGTTAACGTGATATCTCAAGAACCACTTGAGATATGAGCTTTAAACTTTATGATAGTTTGTATCACCGTAGGAAGACAATCTGATTGGATTTTGGAGTAACTAGGTTAAAGGTCAAGGTCACAAATTTAGTAGAGGTGTCTTGGTCGAGTGGATATGTCACTGGACTGTAGATCACAAGGTGCGCGGGTTGAGTCCCGCCTTGGCACTCATGTCTTTTGGCAAGACATTGATCTACATTTGCCACACTCAACCCAGGTGAGGTAAATGGGTACCTGGTAGGATTATTCCTTCAAATGCACTGTGCGCTGATATCAGTTGTCAGAGATAAAGCTAGGGTAATAATTTCCAAAGCTCTTTGGAAGCGCCTCCTCAAATAGTTTATTAGAAGTGCCAAAACGAAAAGAATTTGTAGTTAAAGTGCCAACCTGTATGTTTGACTGTGCAGCGAGGGAGCGTAGCGACCAAGCCAAAAATGGGCGGGGTCCATGGGCAAAGTCCCAACGAGGGTGCAGGGGGCAGAGCCCCCTGAAGCTGGTGGATTTTAGGGCTTTCTAAAGGCCCAGATGTGGCATTTTTAACACCATTTTATTCCAAAATATATCAATCACATTTCATATTGATGTGAAAAAATCAGAACAATTCCTGGGCACAATTACACTGGAGGTAAATTTATATGTAGCACATTGACTAAGCTTTAATGTGGTTTAGAGCTCACGTTTAAAGTCGTATAAAATCGTAAAAAACATTGAACTCCCCTTTCTTTCTGTTTGTTAAGCAGACATTTTGGGCTCAACTTCAACTGCGGCTTCTTGAGTTTTTAATTCTAGAATATATAAATATATATATATATTTTTGCAACAGTCGAGCGCCACTTCGACTGACCGCAAGCGCCGCCAGTTGAGAATGCCTGGCATAGAGACTTTGTATTATGCGCTATACAAGAATGGTCATTGTATAGAAGATTATTAATTTTTATTTATTGTATCCTCCCAGCAGTATGCCAGAGGATACTTTGGTTTCAGCAGCTGCACGCCGATGCCGCCGCGTCATATTATTGTGTGCGTTCTAACTGCCACATTCCATGACGGATTTCTTTCAAATTTTTATGGAGGTGTATGTTGGTACACTCTACGCACCTATAGTTTTTCGTGATTCTGCCTCCAGTCTTCCATCTTTTAAAGGCTATATTTTGATAGATGTCTTGTAGTGAGCGGTCTAACTGCAACATTTCTTGACAGATTTCTTTCAAATTGTGTATGGAAGTGTATGTTGGTAAAATCGATGCACCTTTAGTTTTGGTGATGCTGCCACCAGTTTCCAATGTTTGTTAGGGTCAAAGGTCATATTTTGCATGATGGCATGAGTGCACTCTGCAGACCACATTTCTTGATGGATTTCTTTCAAATTTTGTATAGAGGTGTATCTTGGTAAAATCTACACATCTTTAGTGTTTGGTGATGCTGCTACCTGTGTTTGTCTGTTATAGGGCTAATTTAAAGGTCATTTTTTTGGTGGATGTCTAGTGTGCGCTTTGCAGGTCATATTTTATGGAGATGTGTCTTGGTACAATCCACACATCTAAACTTTTGGGCAATGCTGCCCTCATTGTTCCGTCTTTCATATGGAAAAGGTCATAAGTCTTTTATGCGCTCTAACTGCCACATTTCTTGAAGGATTTCCTTCAATTTATATGGATCTACACATCTTTATATCGTTGGTGATGCTGCTCCTAGTCTTGACAAAAAGCTGAACAACAAGTGGCGATCTCTACATGTACATCCTTTTGTTTCAGGGAGGGGAGAGGGGATCTTTGTCCTTCCTTCGAACATAAGGATGACACAAATATCACTGCCAGTGCCAGGGGGATACATTTGCATTGCGCAGCAATGGAGATTTGCGATATTTCTAGTTATTATTTCAGAGGCGTGAGTCATGTCAGGAATTTTATGAGCCGGGTCCCCACGCCTTGCACCAATCTCTAGCAGGATCTGTCACTTAAATACTACTACCGGTATGCAATTAATGGAATTTGTGTGAAATGGACGAATACAGTGTGTATAGATGAGACACTTAAAGCTGACATTTTAAGACAATCCCAAATATTGAGATAATTACATCAAAAGAAAGCTTTTAACCCCCAGAATAACACTAAATGGTGTCTAACCGACAAGACAAGTTCAGAATGGTGAATTTATGCCAGTGAACTCCACCAAAATCTTGAAGTCTAAAACAAGGAATTGCACGTAGAGTGGGGCCTCTATTCATGACGTCACGAACGGTGATCACGGGCTTAGTGAGAGTGAATGGCAGTGATATGCCTATGTTAATGCTACCCTGTCAGAGCTTAGATTTTTTTTTGTTAATGAGTATATGTGATGGATTTTCTGTTTTCATTTGAATGAAGAATAACGAAGCAACATTTTCCAGTCGCTGATTTCTTTTTATATCCTCATATTCACCTATTTGGTAGAGTTTACTGCTTGGGAAACAAGGTTAAATCATGCACGTATGAATAGGCGGATGCATTATCTTGTCATCAGATAAGGTACAGGAGCAGTTTTGTAAAACGAATAGGCCTAGAACTATGATAGTCCTTATCACAGATGTGTGGGACTGCCTCAAAAAATGATACAGTACCTGTTAAATGTTTTATTTTTAATATATCAAACTTGAACGTGATCAAGCGGGCTTCCTCTATAATAGCTGACGACGTCTATGATTAGTGATTTAACGATATTCATCAGCGAGTGGAGTGATGAGGCTTTTGCACGGCGGCTTGTGGAACATACGTGTGCTAGGTATCTGTATATCAGCAATTGAAAGCGAGGTTACCAGCTAAGGACAAAAACTAATAAAGATCTGCACCTCAGTGACTACTGGTGTCAGAATTTGGAAGATCGTCTGCACCCTCGACTCTTTCTCCTTCATCACTTTCATCATATTTCTCCATAAACTCTTCAAAATCCATGAAAAGATTGTTCTAGTCAAATTCACCAGCCATTATCCGTACGTGTATAAAGCCAGCTAGAGCAAACAGACCGAACGCGTATAGTATAAAGACAAATGACCGGATCTACGTTACATACCAAGCTAGCTAGCTAGCACACACACAATCTCACCAAATTGATTTCAACACAAACACAAAATTACATGGTGAAAATATCAACTAATAGCACATCGTTGGCATGTATATGTCATAATTGTAAAAAGGGGAATTGATGTTAATACTATGAAATTTTAGGGGAAGGTAAAGAAGTGTACATAGAATTATGATTTATTGGACTTTTCAGCCTTTGAAACAAAATAAGCAGAAAATCGTATCTCGATCTCTGCACATGCTTTTCTATGGAACATCCGGGTACGTTAATATACTCTTTCCCGGTCGTGATGTCACAAATAGTGGACCAGCTCCGTGACTGATTTTTTATGCATTTAGACAGGAGGCTATTTTCGACATTTCAATTCAGGATATGGAGTAGCCAGAATTTTGTTGTGATAAACTATGTAAATGAACAACTTATAAATAATATATGCTTGCCGTAGGTACCAAGTTAATGGACATTTATTTGCTTAAAATGTCAGCTTTAAGTATATTCACAAACAATGCAGGTCCGGACTCTCATGCTTACGAGTGTCCAGTGTCCCACACCAGCCTCATCACATCACCTAGTAGGAGCAATGTGTTCTATGCCAAACCTGACTAACTTGGAACTCCATGGAGGGGATCTCACTGAGGATTTCTACTCTACATTGAAAGCAATGGCATCATCCATACAGGTATGCGTGTCCTAATGTTAACGAGAATTAACCTCAAGAATAAGAAGCTTTATCATGAGCATCTATAGAGAGTAAACAATTAGTCAGGTGGCTTAGCGTCAAATATATCGATTATCGTTACCGGCCGGATACAAGCGCCATTTTTGGTACAGGGCTTCCTTATGACCTACTGAACGATATTAGGGTAGGAGCCCCCGGCAAAAATCTCAAATAGGGGTGTGGTGGGCGGGGGCGTC
>JARBES010000108.1:70283-81236 GCA_030265145.1 Strongylocentrotus pallidus
GCTCAGCATATTAGATTGGAGAAGGGTAGTAATAACATATTATGTTATGCAGGGCCCGCTGGAAGAGCAGTTTCATACTGTAGTGGCTACCCTGTGTAAATAAAAAGTTATTATTATATTATTTTCTTCCATTTTCTTCTTCTCACCCATTCAGGAATGTGAGCATAACCTGAGTAAGCCAGAGTTCAATCCATCATCAATCAAGTTTAAGATCCAGCTTGTTGCAATGTAAGAATCAATCTAGTTGTGTTTTGTATAATTGTTGTGGACAATTTTGTTTAAACTGTAAAGATATATTAGCAGGAAATCGACTTAGCAAAAGGGGGTGAAAGAAGGAGAAAATAATGGAAGATTAAAAGAATATAATAAAAACAGCAGAGAGTGGAATTGAAATAAGATACTGGTACTTAAAATGTCACAGATCAGAGGTTACTTATCAAGAAGTTAATTGAATAGACAAGGATAAGTACATTTATCATTCTGTGGATATATTATCCCTTCCTTATATAGTTTCTCTCTGTGCAGATTCCTACAATGTCGAATTGTATTCATTTCAGTCTTTGACAACAATCTTAGCTGAATTCCAACACCCATCAAACATTGAAATCCCTTTATTATTATTTTTTTGTTGCTCTAGCCAACACATCCCTGATGTGCGTATCTTCTTGGTACCCAACCTGCACTACGGCAAGGAGAGCATCGTGACCCTGATGATTAGCAACCCTCATGAGAAGAGAATGGCTATCAGGTTTGATGGATCAAACCCAAAGGAATGCGAAGACACACAGGCTACTGCACAGGTTGGTAGACAATGATCCTCTAAACTCTCTCTGTCTGTCTGTTTGTTTGTTTGTCTGTGTCTGTCTGTCTGTCTGTCACAGAGAGGATTGATTAGCAACCCTCATGAGAAGAGAATGGCTATCAGGTTTGACGGATCGAACCCAAAGGAGTGCGAAGACACACATGCTACTGCACAGGTTGGTAGATAATGATTCTCTAAACTCTCTCTGTCTGTTTGTCTAAATGTCTGTCTGTCTCGGAGAGGACCATTATGGTTAGCAAATCCCACGAGAAGATGATGGCTATCAGGTTTGATGGATCGAACCCAAAGGAGTGCGAAGACACAAAGGCTACTGCACAGGTTGGTAGACAATGATCCTCTAAACTCTCTCTGTCTGTCTGTCTGTCTGCCTGACTGTTTGTTTGTTTGTTTGTTTGTCTGTGTACGTATGTCTGTCTGTCTGTCTCTGAGAGGACCATAATGATAAGCAACCCTCATGAGAAGAGAATGGCTATCAGGTTTGATGGATCGAACCCAAAGGAGTGCAAAGACACTAAGGCTACTGCACAGGTTGGTAGACAATGATCCTCTAAACTCTCTCTGGCTGTCTGTCTAACTGTTTGTTTGTTTGTTTGTGTATGTCTGTCTGTCTGTCTCTGAGAGGACCATTATGGTTAGCAACCCTCATGAGAAGAGAATGGCTATCAGGTTTGATGGATCAATCCCAAAGGACTGCGAAGACACTAAGGCTACTGCACAGGTTGGTAGACAATGATCCTCTAAACTCTCTCTGTCTGTCTGTCTAACTGTTTGTTTGTTTGTTTGTGTATGTCTGTCTGTCTGTCTCAGAGAGGATCATAATGGTTAGCATATCCCATGAAAAGAATGGTTATAAGGTTTGAAGGATCCATCCCAAAGGAGTATTAAGACACATCAACTACTGCTAATGTTTGTTGATAATGGTCCTCACAATTCTGTTGTCTGTTTAATGGCAAAAGCTGATAACCGTAAGGTCCAATGTTCTTTAGCCCTTGGCTCTGCCTGTAAATTTTCTTAACTCATTTGGTTATTTCATTGTTTGTCGAATTCTCCCTTTCTTTATCTAAGTTTTCCCTCTCTCAGACTTTATATCCATCTATCTCTCTCTCTCACTTTATTTGTGGCATTAAAACAAATAGGTACTGTTAACGTTCTCATTATTTTTGTCTCGCCTGCGTAGCAAAAAGCGAGACATAGGCGCCGCTTTTCCGGTGGGTGCGGCGGCGGCAGCGTCAACATCAAAAACTTAACCTGAGGTTAAGTTTTAGAAATTTTAGTATAATTTTGAAAGTATAAGTTCTTCTTCAATTAAAATTAGCCTAAAAGCTTATCAAGTATTCCCAATCATGTGAGAAGAATTTCAGGTCACTAAGTTAAGGTCAAAGGTCATTTCAGGTCAACAAACTTAGTCTATGTTGTGGCATCAACATCAAAACTTAACAAAAGGTTACGATTTTGAATTTTTATCATAATTTTGAAAGTATACATTCCTATTCCATGAAACTTGAACATAGGGGTTATCAAGTATCATCAATCATGTGATTAGTCTTTTAGGTGACAAAGTCAAGGTCAAATGTAATTTAAGGTCTGCAAACTTAGACTTTGTTGTGGTATCAACATCAAGATTTTGAATTTTTAGCATAATTTCGAAAGCGTGTGTTCAATTTCCATGAAACTAGTACACAAGGGTTATCAAGTATCACAAATCATATGACGCAATTCCAGGTCACAAAGTCCAGGTCAAAGGTCATTTTAGGTCAGTAGACTAGGATTATGTTTTCACAACTTAATATGAAAATTAATAAATCAATATTTATTATTTGTTCCTATTCCATTAAAGTTATCAATATTGTTACAAATTATAGTAAATAATTGTTCTGATGATTCTTAGCCAATATTCACTTCAAAATGCTGATTACAGTCAGGTTTTTTTTTGTTTTTTTTTTTGGGGGGGGGGGGCCTGCTAATGGACCAGCCTGCCTATAAATAATGTTCCGATCTCAATTTTTCATGATATTGAATTTCGTAATGCAGGCAAGACCGCCGAGAGCGTTTCCCTTGTTTTAAGGGCCATGTTTCCCGCATTCCAGAGGGCGCTCAAAATACGTACGCGCTGGCGGACAGCGCTATAGCTGCCTATTGACACCAACAGAATACGGCTCTTACGCAGATGGCATGTTCAGATAACTACACTGGCGGGAACGTGCCCCTTTAAGAACCAATTTTGATAAAGGCTTGAATTTACAAAACTGAACCATAGCAACAACCCTCCTGACTTAAGATTCTTGAGCACATTAAATCCAGAGTTATGAGTACCTTTAATACATTAATGGCAAATGCATATTCCTGGTATAGTCAACTGTCTAAAACTTGAGTCCTCCCCCCCCCCCACCCCCACCCCCCATGTAGCGTGAATGCATTAATTGCTAGTGCCCCTAGATTATTGTATAGTTTATGATACATAGTCTGGTAGCTGGGTATTTATCCTGGATGTAGAGAGGTCAATCTTTAGATTACCCATCTGTTCTGCGATTTTTAATGAGATCGCGTTTTGATGTACTCCTTACTAGCTGATCATATTTGTAACGTAGAACCAGATTTGACCCTATCTGAAATATTCATTCAAATATATAACAATTATGGAAAGATTAAGGAATAATAAAATGTAATTTAATAAAATGTCACAGACGAAAAGATGAAATAAGAAATGATTGTTTCTCTCTGTCTGTCTCTTTCTTTGTCTCTCTTTCTCTTTCTATTTCTTGCTCTGTATGTCTGTCTCTCTCCAGCTCGTTTCCTCTCAGTGCTATTTTCCATCTGCATCATTGGTACTCTTTTCTGTTCCGCTGCTTGCTTTTATTCCGAAAGTATTCCTTTTGATTTTGAGATAAATTATTATACCATAACCTTGATGATATCCAAATGAGAACAATATTATTGTAAAATGATTATAAAAAGTAAAAGTTTTGCATGCAAATCTCTGTTGAATCAAAAATGGTATGAAAAAAAATGTTTATAATGCTATTTTGACGGTACTAATTGATATACGCCGCACATTATTATTTAGCTAAAAGATATAAACAAACAAAAGAGAAAGAAACTTTTTAAAAAATCAGAGCGGAGGGGGGGGGGGGGGGGATGATCAGAGAAACAATTATCAAAACAATTAAAACAGTACAGACTCGTCCAAATTTCTATCTCTCCCGCTCCCCTCTCCCTCCCTCTCTCTTTCTGTCCATCTGTATGTCTCTCTCTCTCTGTCTAGTAGTAGTTGTAGAATGGTTTTATTAGAACAACTGCAAAACTGTAGCCCAAGAGCTAAATTACATTGCAAGTTTCACAAGCTCAGTTTTAAAAAGCATTTCATCAAAACTTGAATATAGACAAGTACAAATAATACACAGTAAAATAGATCACAACTTATTACATATCCCATACTTCCAAACAAATTGATGATACAAATAGAATAGATTCGTCATTATTATTATTTTTGTAATTATTGTTAAGTGAGGAATATTCAGAAATTGAGGCTGATTAATTGAGTTTATGACAATTAAATACTAAAGATTGGTTTGATTTTAAACCATAATAAAATGCAAATTGAATGCCTATTCATAATGCTACTCCGTAATTTCATTCAACACAGTCACACATACTATATGAGGATTTATCATAGAAACATAATTAAACAATACTGAAAGAGATATAAAGTGTCAGGGAGAGAACAATTTAAAGAGAGAGGGTTAAGTTTGAAGAAAAAGAAGAAGGAAGAAATGCAGAAGAGGAGAGAGGGAGAGGTATGAGAAGAATGGAACAGATGGAACTGTGAAGACATGGGGAAGAACAATGATGATGAAAGTAAGACGACAAAGGGAAAGCGATAAGAATTTTCAGAATAAATTACAAAGTTTCCTTTACAGAGAAAAACAGTACAATTTACCAATTATACATGACTAAGATAATAACAGAATGTATTACTTGCACTAATCTTTATAAATTGATAAGTACACAGTAGAGCTGTACCACTAAAGCAAGAGAAGGCATACAAATTGAATAAGAGTTATGAAAAGGTGCAGGAATTAAGGGAATTTATGCATTGTTAAGTAACCTGGTGAGATATGGGACTGGGCTTTTCCTGTAACGTTTTGTCTATCTGTCATTGTCATTTTCCGTCTTCATCTCTCATATTGAATTATTATAACATATCCCTGATAATATACACATTATACCTTGTATCTATTATAGGGAAAGAAAATATAGAACGAGCAGCTGATAATGTCGAAATGAGAAGAATATTACTGTACAAAATTTAAAGAAAGTAACATTTTTGATTTTGAACCTAAATCTCTGTTGTATCAAAATAAAGTGATACGTTCATTTTGTTATTAAAGGAAATATTATACATCAGAAATTATACTTTGGCACAAAAAGGTTATCTAGAAGAAGGTGGACAACATTATAAGAGAAAGAATCAAACTTTCTGTATTTTTTTTTAATGGCATAAATACCCTAGAAAAACAGAAGAAATCTTGGAGAGGGAGACAAGAAAAAATATGAAAAGTACACAACATATAGCAAACTAGCTGCTTGATGTGTTAAAAGCAGTGAAGCAATTTATAAGTATGAAAAAAAGAAACAACAGGATAGTCGACAGTTAAGGTGTCAGAGTTAGAGTTACATGTATGTAGCAAAAATAAATTCAGTCAAGACTCAAGTGAAGATACGGAGGCGTCGATCTCCTCATCATGGTCCTGGGTGCTGTTTGTTGATCTCCTGGGTGTTGTCCGTCGATGTCTTACTCTTAGCTGGGTGTAGCATCCAACGTGGTTGGCTGCTGGTGTCGTAGTCATCGATGTCAAGGGTGTTGTCCATTGATGTCATATGCATTGCTGTCGGTCGAGCTTCATGAGGGCTCCATCTTACTCTTAGTGATCAGCTAGATTGAAGTCATATTGTCGTCATATTGTTTTTGTTGTCGCACTCGTAGTAATTACTTTCCGATGTCATTTGTTGATTTTTTTTCTTTCTTTTCACCATGCTGTGTTTGATGTCGTTTTCAGTTTCAGCCAACAAGAGATATGTATGTTCACTACAGTTGCTGGTCCTCCTCACAATAATGAAATAGAAATAAAATTCTACAAAACCGGGTTCTCCACCATGTCGTGTTGGGATCGGATTTAATGAGGAGTCTTTAAATGAAGCAACTGAATACAAGTTCTTTATACAGTTCAAATAAGATGCATTTATTTGGCAGAGTGCAGCAACTCTCAATACAATTACATTGTATATAATTGAGATTACATGTAGTATATGTTCAGCGGTTGATGGTTGAAATCCAAGTCCTTTCGATTAGCAAACTTTACAATGAGGAAAGTTATTGAGGAGAGAAACAATGTTGGGATGAGTGACTTAAACATGCTTATGATCGGTCAATGGTTAGGGTTGCTATGGTTATATTGGGAGTGGCAATGGAGAGTGCATGTGACTGGGGTTTGGGCCTATGAGTCATAGTTCTAGGAACAGTGGTCCGATCCTTAAGGTTAACTCTGGGGTTGTCATTAATGGTCAAATGATGATGATAAAAGAAAATGGGGGTCAGTTTTAGATAATGGAAGTGGGATAAAGGTGAACGACTGAAGGAAGATAGGAGTGATACATGTACTACATAACATTATCCCCCAGAAAATTACCCCCAGAGGACAACCAACCCCAGGAACAATTCAGAAAAGATAAAACAAGAATAAACGTAGAAAACAGTAAAACTAAATCAATTTTCATGATTAAGACAAATAAACCAGCAGTCCAATATAAGGAGGTAAAAAGAAGGATAATTTTGCCTGTGAACGCGTCACAGCTCTCACGGCCCTTATCGGGATAATAGCGGAGAAGGTCAGTTTCTATTAGGCAAAATTATCCCTTACTGGCCATCAACCGGATAATGGCTTCTAATTGAAACACGCTGTATGTAATTAATGGAATTTGTGTGAAATGTAAGAATACAGTGAGAAATTAGTAAATAAAATGTCTGCATGTATAGAGGAGTTACTTAACTATATTAGCCATGAATGCAGGTCCAGACTCTCAAGCTTCATGATCTGAATTGTGCCACACCAGCCTCATCACACCACCTAGTAGAATCACTGTGCTCTATGCCACACCTGACTGACCTGACACTGCATGGAAGGGAACTCAATGAGGAGTTCTACTCTACATTGAAAGCAAACGCATCATCCATACATGTATGTAATGGAGAGCGTCTTTTATAGACAGAAAGAGCAGTAATTAATATATATGGTGCATATGTATATTTTTTTCTTCCAAACACCCTTTTTTAAAGTTTGAAAGCAATTTGTGTGATATGTGGGAATATTCATGAAACATGGATTGATAGCAAACTACACATGTGCTGATTCAGATAAAATTCAAGTGTGTATTAGATTTACATTGTTTTGATCAATAATCAATATCCAACCTGTTCCAAGTTTGATTGATAGGGGAAAAAAAAATGTCATATATAGATATTTAAGAGCTGATTTTAATAAAGGCTTTAATTTACCAACCTTTTATATAGCCAAAGAGCCTCCTGACTTTAGGGGTCCTGTGCACATGAAATCCAGAGTTATGAATACCTTTTATACATTAAAGCCCCACTGAACTACTTATGGCTACTTGCGCCCTCTATATAGCAAACAATGCCTAACGGGTCACCGTTGGTCACCCATGGTCCCCTTTTTCTTATGTTAATTGAGAGCTTATTTGATGAGATAACCACCTGTCAGTGACCATGCAGGGAGGTCTAATCCCTCCTTGCCAAAATAGTGCAGATAGGCTACAATAGCAATTGTATATTTATGGGTATTATTTATTTCGATGTTATTAGGAGTAGGAATTATCAATGCAAACATGTTGCAAGCCCTTTATAAAATCACTCTTACTAAATCATCCTCTCCATAGAAACTTTTGTTTGTTCTTTTTCTCAATAGACAAGAATAACAGTTGAAAATAAAATCTATTCAATCATTATTTGTTGAGAATGTCTTTATGAATACAACTATTTAAGTTTAGGAATTTGTTTGAAATGTAAGATTACAGTTAGAAATTAGTGAATAAAATGTATGCATGTAGAGACGTGCTGCTTAAATATATTCACAAACTATGCAGGTCAGGACTCTCAAGCTTTTTGGTCTCCTGTGGCGCACACAAGCCTCATCATATCACCTAGCAGAAGCACTGTGCTCTATGCCAAACCTGACTGACCTGACACTCAAAAGGGATCTATATGAGGAGCTCTGCTTTGCTGCGGAAGCAAAGGCATATTCCATACAGGTATGTGTATACTAATGTTAATGTCATGGGAAGGATCGTTGAACAAAAGTAATAATGATGGTATGATGCACATGTATACATGTCTTTTGTTCACAAATACCCTTTTGTTTTTTTTAATCCATTCACCGATTATGTCGAAATAGTCAAATTTGGAATGAAAGTAGCTAGACTATGGAAGTGGGTATTTAGTTGAAATTCCAGTGTGTATGAGATGAATATTGTTTTGAACAATAATCTTTATTCAACCTTTTGTTAGTTTGATTGATATGAGAAACATATGTATTTTTTTTACAACTAATTTTAATAAAGGCTTGAACTTACCAAAACCATACCATATCCTCAAACCTCTTGACTTGGGGGTCTTTTGCACATGAAATCAGAGTTATGAGTACATTCAATACATTAATAGTAGATACAGATTTCTGGGTATTATTTATTATTAATTTCAGTGGTGTAAGGAGTAGGACTTGTTAATATAAACTGGTTTAGGTCTTTTGAAGAATACACACGTAGGAAATTCAACAACAAAAAATAACATAATCATGCGTCTGATGAAAACTGTATAGTGTTAGACAAGAATCGAATTACCGATAAGAAAAACTATATCATCAATTTGTCTTTGTTAAGAATGTGAATATGAATATACAGCTGTGTTATGCATACAATTGATGATAAATATAAGGATGCAATGAAAAAATAGTACTAGTAAATAAATATATGCATGTATAGACGGGCTGCTTACTTATATTCACCATGAATGCAGGTCCAGAATCTTAAGCTGGATGTTGTCCAGTGTCCTACACCAGCCTCATCACATCACCTTTTTATGCCTCCGTTACAAAGTAGCCGGAAACATTATGTTTTGGGGTTGTCCGTCCGTCTGTACGTCCCGTTCTCGTGATCGCGTTATCTCATGAACCGATGGATGGATTCCTGCCAAACTTGGGTCATGTATTTATCTGGCAGAGCTTATGAACTGATTAGATTTTGGGGTCACAAGGTCAAAGGTCAGGAGTCTCGAGGGGCTCATTATTGATGCAAAAATAGCTTGTGATCACATTATCATCAGAACCGATGGTCAGATTACCATCACACTCAGGATATGTATGTATCTTGCTAAGCCAATGAACTTATTAGATGTGGGGTTCATGAGGTCAAAGGTCATGGGGCTCATTATGTATGCAAGAATAACTTGTGATCGCATTATCATTAGAACCGATGGATGGATTACCATCAAACTCAAAACATGTATTTATCTTGCAGAGCCATTGAACTGATTAGATTTTGGGGTCACAAGGTCAAAGGGGTCTTTATGGATGCAAAAAAAGCTTGTGATCACATCATCATCAGAACTGATGGACAGATTACCATCAAACTCAGGATATGTATATATCTTGCTAGGCCAATTAACTTATTAGATGTGGGGTTCATGAGGTCAAAGGTCATTGGTCATGGGGCTCATTATATATGCAAAAATAGCTTGTGAACGCCTTCTTATTAGAAGGTTTAGATAGATTACGGTACTATCAAACTCGGGACATGTATGTATCTTGCAGAGCCAATGAACTGATTAGATTTTAGGGTCATTCATGTACATTAAAAATAGCTTGTAATCACAATATTCTTAGAACCTGTTATTGGATTACAATCAAACTTGAATTTGAAAAATTGCTTCTGCTCTGTTCTGGTTTTATAAAATCGCTGTATGGCGGAGGCATCGTTTCCACTGCGTGCAGTCGAACATCATTATTTAGCATTTCAGAAGGAAAAAATCCATACAACAGATAAAATTAATAACAAAACAATAGACTGATCATGATACAAAACAGGTGAAGAGAATAGTCTTGTTCAGATGGAGAAAAGTTACCCTAGGGTAAAGGTCGTGTTAAGAGCTAGTAGAGGTAAATATGGCAAGGTATATGGCGGGCCAAGCATGCCACTATCCGTAAAACTATACAACTTTACGTCTATCCAGCCGGCTGATCAGAACACAGGAAACTGTACATCTATACAACTATACCAGTAAAAAAAAAAAAGGGAGAGGGGGGGAAGGGGGAAAAGAAAAAGGGAGAAAAGGAGAAAAAGAAGGGGAAAAAGAAAGAAAGGGGAAGAGAGAAAGAAGAAGAAAAGAAAGAAACGTGAAAGCTTTGACGTGGTGACTCCCTGTCTCTCTCTACTTCCACCCCTCTTTTCTCAGGCTCTAACCCCCCTCTCTTTCATCCCCCATTTCTTTGTTTCCTTTTTCTCTTTTTTTCCTTTTCTCCTTTTCTCTTTCTTCTCTTCTCTTTCCTTTCTTTTTCTTTCCCTTTCCCTCTCATTTTTCCCTTGCCCCTTTTCAATTTTCCAGACAGCATTACGAAAAGCTCTCGTTAAAACTATACCCCACCACTATAGCACAGCAGTCAATGGGAATCTGGTGGGGTTGGACTACCCCAATTTCGTTTCTCTCGTTAAAACTTTGAGAGAGCTACTACTATTACCAGGCCTGATAAAAACCCGATTTAAATCGGTTTCCCGATTTTTTTGATTTTTTCCGATTTTTTCCCGATTTTTTTTTCTTCTTCCCGATTTATAAAAAAAAATAAAAAAAATCCAGATTTTTTTTTTTTTTTTTTTTTTTTTACCAATTTTTTTCTTCTTTCATATTTTATCCTTATTTTCTCTAATCTTCCCTATGTTGCCCTAGTTTTTTCCAAATTTTCCAAATTTTGTCCCAATTTTCTTACCAGGTACTCGAAAGGGGGGAATGTTGTTAGATGCCATTTTTTCCCCGCGAATCCTCTTTTTTTTTTTTACTCAAGGGGGGC
>JARBES010000108.1:394261-411927 GCA_030265145.1 Strongylocentrotus pallidus
GATTAGCCAAAGTGTGGTAGGCATCCCCGGATATTTTTTGAGGGGGAATGTTGTCGATTGATATAATTGAGAATGTTACAACTGAATGGCATATGTAAATCATGAAGCATGAGATTTGGAAAATAGTGTAAACCATTATAATTTGTACTCTCGCATTAAATGTTCGTATAATCACAGGAGATGATCCCAGATTCTGAAGTGGGGGGGGGGGGAGGGGTGAAAAAGATGTCTCATGAGCAAGACAAAAGGAGAAAGACATATGGCAATAGGGGCAGTAGCATATTCTATAGGGAAAAAAGTAATTAAGACTCTTGTAAAGGTACTATGTCCCATTTGCAGGTCATACAAATGAAAAGGTTAAATTCCATCAGCATTTGAAAGACAATACTTATTTAGAATTTCCCTCAAAACGAAAGGGTTTGAAAATGGATTTTTTGGGGGAAATAACGACCATTAGGTGTCGAATCGACTTAAGTTATAGCAATACAGTAAGTAATAGTCTGATTTTCAGACCCTTTTACTTACACATGTATATATGCACCTGCACAACAGGAACAAAAAGTTAAAATGTTGAAATGTGGAATAACAGGATATGTGAAAGTCTCCACATATACACACACAATCAGTGCGTTTATCTTCATCACCTTGAAGCAGCACTTACACTGGAAGAAGAAGAAGAATGGTCGTACGTTTTGTGTTGCACAAAGATTCAATCAGTTTAATTTTGGCCATTACAAGTAGTAGGTTATTGATGTAGACAAATGCTCATGTAAATGTTACAGCTCATTTTATGTATATTATTACCAAATAAAAAAAGATGTCAGTCAGTCACTCAATAGTGCCTGACAGTGAAGTCTAGAAGGTAAACAGGTTTCCTTACATAATTTGAATACTAGGACATTGCTAATGTTTCAATTTCACAGATAGGACATACATGACATATTCATAATTCCTGCAAAGTTCTACATAATTTGATGTTGGACATAGTATATTTTATAATACAAATCTACATGTAGAAATTCATCACTCCTAATCACCTATTGACCCAAAGATCACAGGAGATACTACCACTTACTTGCAGATTACCTCAAAAGGATGTGTACGCTAATAACTGTTGGAGAAGGGTGCAGCACCTAGCGAATGAAGTTTGGTGCCAACTACAATCTCGACAGAAATGGACTACCCCACAGCGTGATATTAAAATTGGAGACATTGTGTTAATTAAGGGCGGCACTATTCCCAGGTATGTGTGACCTCTGGGAAGAATAGCTGCAACGTATATGAACCTGAAGACAATAATATTTGTAAGGTCAAATTCGCGGTAGGTGATCCAAGATTGAGCAGACAAGGAAAACAAATTATTCCACAGAGTTACCTTGTGTGACCAAACAATAAATTGGTTCTTCTAATACCGCAAGAAGACCAGGTTTAATTCCAAGCCAAAGAGCCTAATTCTATATTTGTTGTTAATACTTTTAGTTTGTAAAAAAATTGAGATATTAGGATAAATTTTTGGCAAATCCCAAGATGAGATATCAGGACTCAGAAGATGCAATTGGAACCAGAATTACTGAAGACATTTTGAGTTTGAAACTTTGTGCAACTGCATAGGCCTACCACATTACAAGGACTAAATTCAAAATTCACAAGATTCCTGAAATTTGAATTTGAATACCTCAAGGTCTGCAAGAGAGACTATCAAATCGGACAAATAATCTTTATTATAAGTACAAATCAAAAGGTACAGACAAAACTAAACATAAATATTCATCTTATATAAAAATACTTTGACTAAAATCATACGTTTAAGAAAAGAAAAAAGTACTTTATAAACCAACTTCAACCACATAAACATAATATGAAAAACACTTGGAAAGTCCTCAAACAAGCAATGAATGTGGCAAACATTAAAGCTGTTGTAACGGAAATCAAACTTAATGATGAAATTTCACAGGAGCCTGTCAACATTGCTAATATATTCAATAACCACTTTTCCTCCATAGGGGATAATCTTGCCAAAAATATACCTCCTTCCAATAAATATCTTGGTCCAGCTAACCAGAGTTCTATATTTTTTACTCCGACATATACACATGAAATTATAGACATCGTTTCAATTCTAGACAACAAGTAAAGTTCTGGCTACGATGATATCATTAATGTTATCCTTTAAGCCATTTTTGTCATTTATAGTAGATCCCCTGGTTCATATATTTAATTTGTCTTTGCTACATGGGCAAATTCCCAAGTCTATGAAAATCGCCAAAGTTATTCCTTTATCTAAAAAAGGGGACAAACTAAATGTAAACAACTACCGGTATCGACCGATCTCCTTGTTATCTTCTTCTTTAAGATCTTGGAGAAAATCATATATATTAGAACAGTTGCCTTCCTAAAAGATTATAATGTTTTCTCCAATTTTCAATTTGGTTTTAGGTAAAAGCATAGTACCATACATGCTTTGTATTATCTTTTGTGGAGAAAGTAGCTCATGCTATTGAAAAATCCTCTCATACTACCCAGGGGGCACAGCAGGTTCTTGAGACATGGAATGTTGTAAAAGGTTGTTGGGTATTAACGGCTTCAGGGGACCTCCCTGCACAATTTCTGGGTGGACAACCTTTGCAATATGCTACTTGAAAAAAATGGCGGTCATTTTTCAAAATGGCCGCCATGTATAACTACTGTTGTACAATTCTGGAGATTACTTTTTAACAGCACCTCATTTTACCGCGTGTAAGGTGTCATATGAAAGACAATTACATTTCCTACAATATGATACCTTAGTCAATAGGTTTGGGGATGATTTGCTTAAAAATTCTGAGCCAAAATGTGATTTTTATTTTTTATTTTTTACCCTTTTTTTCAAAAATATGAATTGCGCAAAAATACATATTTGTCCATATTTATTTGATTATGATGCTAACTGACTTGAAAACTGTTCAGCATCCTGGTTGATATCATATCCGAATTTCATGTCCATTACTTTTCTAACTAAAAAGTTGTAGCGCTCTTAAGTTGACACTTTTTTATAAGCCAAAATGGCAAATTTGGTTGCTAAGGGCTATCTTCTCCTAAGCAACGGTAGCATAGTGACGTGAAACATATATCACGAGAAATTGCTATTACCAAGCAGATGACTACTTTGATAGGAAGTATGATGATAAATGATTCATTTTCATTTTATTTTAATGATACAAATCGCTTAGTTCCCGTTGCTATGGTAATGTATGCCTAGCAACCGATATACACTGTTGGTCATAATGTTGGAATAATTTTTTTTTACCCCGATTTATGGAAAGATTTTAACAATGATTAATTCCTACTAGATCTAGATAATAGTATACATTCTCAGATTCTCTGTTCTCTGTTCTTTTCCCACAAAAATCCATATACTCTCATGCAAACGGTTAATTCTGAACTATCTAAGATTCTACAATGGATTAGAGAAAACAAACTTTCACTTAATCTAAAAAAAAACTAAATATGTTGTTCAGTAATACTATAGACTCACTGCCAAGCAACATTGTATTTGATGACGTCCCGTTGGAGAGTGTTTCTTACACTAAAATGGGCGTAACAGTCGACAATAAACTCTCCTGGAAGTAACATATTGACAACATCTGTAAAACTATTTCTCGTAATATTGGTGTCATGAATAGATTAAAAACTCATCTCCCATCATCTTCCTTACTTACGCTTTATTCCTCTCTGGTCTTACCATATCTAAATTATGGACTCCTGGTGTGGGGCAATACACACCTAACTTTGTTAAACAGAGTCTTATTATTACAAAAGAAAGCCCTTCGTATCATTTGCCTTTCTCATTTTCGCTCTCATACAGATCCTCTTTTCTTTACAAATAAAAATATTGAAAGTTAAAGATCTTTATCTCTTTCAGTTAGGCCAGCTTATGTATTCTTCTAATAACAACATGCTTCCTTTCGTTTTTGATGATATGTTCACCCTAAATAAATCCTCTCATAAGTACCCAACTCGGCATTATAATGACTTTCATCTACCTTAGCTGAGAACCCTTCTAGCTCAAAACACGATTATTTATACAACCCCCAAATTTTGGAACTTTCTTCATAATGACATTCAACTTGCCCCCTCTCTCTTAATTCATTTAAGAGGAAATTGAAATTGTTTCTTATACTTCCTTACAATATAAATTAATATCAGTGCTTTGTCAAATCATGTCTTGCCTTCTTTAAATCCTTCCCGTCACGTCTTTGTTTACGCTCTGTATGTTTATTGCCAATATTATGGTCACTACCCCTGCAGTATCCACATCGTGTGCTCTCTCTCACTCTCCTTTCTTCTCCTCTCCACCTCTCCTCTCTTTTTCTTTACTCTTCACATATGCAGCAACATTTTCTATTTTTCCATTTCTCTCTTTCCTTGCTTTATTTCTGTTGTCTTATATATTTGTTTATTATTATTATAATTTCTTCCTTCATGTCAATGTATTTACAAGCTCTTCTTTTCAGTGGATCCCTCCATTTCCACAGGTTTATCTCGAAAAAACTTTTAAAAAAAACATTATACTGGATATGTATGTATACTTTCTATTTCATAACTTTAAACCATGTAAAATGTATTATATTATTGAATATTGAATTGCATATCTGATTTCTTGTCAAAATTACTGTTCTGTTAGAAATGAAAAATAAAACTGAAACTAAAACTGAAATATTCAGCTTACTTTCTTTTGTACCGTTGTCAACAATGTCTGGTAAATCAGACTAGCACATAGATAGCACAATAAATTAGTGTCACAGGTGTGTCTGAATGAAGACTAGCTGTTTGGTCTGATGACCTTTCTACAAATTTATGCATTCGGCACGGATGCAAACCTCTTGACACAAAAGAAAAACAGACTGAATATCCTAAAAATCAGATTTGGGAGAGAAAAATCAGATTTTCACGAAAACTTGAAACTACCACTGGCCTGTTGGGCCCCAGGCCAGTAAAATTTCAGAATTTTTGTTTGCTGGTAAGAACGGTCAAGTAAAATGTAAATATATTTTAATGAGAAAATTGTAAAGCAAAGTTTTTGATGGGGTTACGGGGGTTTATTTATACTTATTTCTATGCGATTCCGCGGTTTTTATGGGTTTTTAATCTTTTTTTTTTAAAGATGAAAAATCGTATTTTTAGAGATGATATCGTATTATCATATTTCACTCTTAATATTGTACTAAATACGATTTAATCGTAATGGTTGGCATCTCTGATTCGGCGTATCATGTGAAATGCATTCAGTAAGGTCTGAATTGAGAATAATCAGGAAGAATTCTGCTAATTTGCATTTGCATATAATCTGTAACATCAAAGTATGAGAAATTCATTTTTATTACATCTGATATGCAATGGAGCCTATGGAGGTATATACAAAACTTTGCTGTTTCATCGTTTCACAAAGTTAATCAGTACTGGTGTTATGCCACCTTTTATGAAAACTTAAGCGATAGGATATGTGCTATAATATTCATCATCTTAAAGTATGAAGTATGCTATTAAAGTTCTCATGCTTATGCAATTTTATATATAATTCTATAATTCCTGAAGTATAACATAACTTGAGGGAAGGCGTTTGTCATGGAGACGACAAGACATGCTATTTTGAGCTGAGGACCTTTTTTCACAATGCCACCCGATCCAGCTATAAACTACAAAATTTGAACCTACAATATAATGAGTAAGAATCAGAAGAAAGTAAACGATAATAGAGAGCCGTATTTGTCAAAAATTGTACATTGGACACGTACACATATATGGCGTAACGGGATCATGTTACTAGCTTCTCGAAAACGATAAAAGACAAGCTAGATGGTATATGTGCTAATATCCTAAGCATTAGAAAGGATATTACCAATATTCACTCAACGTTAGCGGATCTCGAAGCGGCATCGAAGGATATACATCAGCCCGTCTCACTAAACTAGAAGATGAAACTCTTCCATCATTTGGAAATGAAAGAAAGGAGGCTGAATTGAAATTAAGAGAAGCTCTTCTAGCTTAAGAGATCCACGATCGGAAACAAAACTTGCTGTTATATGGTATGGAAAAAGATAAAGATGAAAATGTGAAAGAATGTATTCAGAAGTTGGGATTCACAGAGGAGCGGTTAAGGGTTATTCTATTAGTAAATGCGCACCGTTTACCACGGCGACCAATGGGAGATGGTGGAGAACATCGTAGGCGTGGACCGGATCCTATTATCGCCCGATTTGTGACTCAGGCATCCTAAATTTGTGCGTTCAGATATAATCGACAAAGCAAGGGATCAAGGATTTACCAGGGCTAACGTTGCATTCAGAGCAGCATTAGTGGAGTTAAAACAAAGTGGGAAAGGTGACACTGTGAGTGAACTTGAGGAAAATATTAAAGTTGTAAACTTTGATCTAGACGTTAACTTTAATGACATGCTATTATTACCAATTGCAAGCTCGCAGCTTTCAGTATTTTCTGTTCACTCAGACACAGAAGTCACTGAAGAAGTAAACGTAGTCAATGATGTTCTGCAACCCTTGGATACAAACAGAGCTTCTTCAAATACATCTGCCTCCGAAACCATCACAAACAGGAGAAGCACTTCAAGTCACAGAATGCAAGATCAGCAAACACCATTTATGATGAAAAAATGCAATGTGACTATCAATTTTTGTAATTAGTGTTCTATATTAAAACCTTTTCGAGTTGCATTTTTTTAAACATGGAGGGAACTTGAACTTCTTGACTTGTGGGATGTTGGAAATTAAAATATCTTCACTTTTCAAGGCAGTGTATTAGAAAGAAAGTTGGAGTGCTATTTAGATTGCAACATTTTGTTCCTAGCCGTACTCTGATATTATTATATAAAGCATTAATACAACCACACATTTCTTACGAAATAGAGGTGTGGGGAAGCACTTATAAGACTAGCCTTAGAAGTATATTTTATTCGCAGAAAATTGCAGTTCGTGCTATAACATTTAGTGAATGGAGAAGTCATACAGCTCCATTATTTAAAAGATTGCGAATCCTAAATGTGTATAATTTACATGATTTACCTATTTCTACTTTCATGTTTCATCTATTCAATGATAATTTGCCTCGTGTTTTGATATAGTACTGTAACATTATAGAGCATAGCTATTCCACAAGACAAAAAGAAGGTGGACAATTACGTCTTCCAAAATTTAGAACGACACAGGGTCAAGTTTCATTGTCTTTTGTGGGCAGTGAATTTTGGAATAGATTGCCTATTAATGTCAGATCAATAAGGTCTAGATATAGGTTTCGGACTTCTGTAACAAGTCATTTGTTGAACAAGTCATGAATAAAATATCAAGTTATATAATCTGCATAATTATGTACATAAATTATATTCTACATTATCAGTTTGTACATTGTAAGACATTGTTAAGTATTCTTATTTTTTAAAGTATCGATTGTAATTGTAAATTCATTATTTTTGTTTTGTTACGTTTTCTAAGCTGATTTGTACCAAAATACTTTGTTTAGCTGTTTAAGGGGTGAGGCTCGACTAGCACATGTACTATTATCTGGCCCCTTTTACCAACCAATAGTTTTTCTTCTTGTATGTAAACACATTGTATAAAATGTATTACTGTTGGTAAATAAATCAAATCAAATCAAAAAATTAATGATGAGCAGGAAAAGTGCATGCTTCTACTGCCTGAGCACTGATTTGTATTATTACCTGTGAGGATGCAGCTAGTGAACCAAGTTCAGTGAAGAAATCATCATGTAAATATGTAGTTCCTATGATCGATAAGGTTGTAAGGCAGGGTAGAGAGCAGAGAAACTTGGCTAGCTGCTTGGATGCCGAAAGACTCAGTACCAGGTGCGAAATGCCTATAAATCTGAAATCCAGGTTGACTGTTTGGATCTGAAGGGATATAAAATTGATTGGCATCAGTCATGTACATATAGCATACACAATATCACATGTATACATCACTGATAATGAAATCACAAGAATTATGTTGTGAATTTACAGTACAATCTACAATGGATAAACAACACAAAATAGTCGCAACGGTGAGGAAGACAAAACTGTAGAGAGGGAATTATACATTCTCATGTTTTTAATTGGTATGTACTGTATGTTTCAGTTTATTTCTATACCTAGATTAGCCAAAGTAGGGTAGGCATCCCCGGATATTTTTAAAGGGGAATGTTGTCGGTTAATCATGCCAATCACGTAAATCATGAAGCATGAAATTGGGAAAATAATGTAAACCATTATAATCTGTCTTCTCATATTAAATTTGTATGTAATCACAGCAGATGATCTGCATCCCCCCCCCCCCCCTGATCCCCAAATATTCAAGTAGAGGGCCAGGGCCCCCGTCACAAGAAAATGACATGTAATTACCATGCATTACAAAGATGTATAATGAGCTTTCTAGTGCTCTAAAATGCATACTGTCATCATTTCGAAATCCAACACATTCCCCCTCGGTTGCTACATTCCCTCGAATGTCAGGATTTTTGGATAGGGCCGCAGCTTTTCTTGTTTGTAAATGCGTCAATTACATTGTTCCTTTTGCATTGGCGTCTATATTTTTCCTTTTTTCAATTAAATAAACATATACACTCTTACTGGGCAAAGCTCCAAATGGCACTATTCAAAAGTAGAAAATGATCGCACGTTGAAGTTGATTCGTCATCAGGGCCCTCGCATATAATATGGAATTCTCTGATTATGAATGTTACATCATGCAGTTATTTAAGCTCATTCAAAAACAAATGTAAGTGAAGCTTGTTATTCATATATAATCATTAAGTTACTACAATGTATATTATTTATATTAGATTTGTTCCAAGGGCCCGTCACTCGTTTTGTGGCTGGTCCAGGTTAGTCTGTTGTCACCTTACGTATCTATTATCATGTTACTGTTTATGAAAGGTATTTGTAATTGTATTTGATGTAAAAAATTGAAAAGATTTGGAAAAATAAAACAATGGAATTGAATTGAAAATATTTTTGTTCCAGTTGATGACATTGCAGTAAGGTTAACCAGAAGAAAGAACAAAAAATATTAAACCTGCTTATGTAACACTGCATTTTATAGAAATAGCTGTCTTTTAATAAACGCGGCAATTAATGTGTGGAACAAATTGCCACTTGATATTAGATGTTCAGGGGATTAGGCTGAATTTGAATGCAGACTAAATAATTTTCAAGTGATAGAAGTAGGGAATTGATATTCTTTAATCATTTCAACTAGATACATTACTTTTATATTTGAATTAGTTTCTTTAGACTTGAACTATTTAGTCATTATATGTGGTACTATATATTTTAATCATTCTCTTTATGTTATGGAATGTTGCTACTACTTGCTAATTTCTGTTGTTTTTTGTTTGTTTTTTGTTGCTGTTTTAATTTACTTTATTTTTCATTTATATGTAATTAATATTTATAAAAAAACATTGAAAACCAATTTGTTTAATATGAGAAATAAATGAATAAAAAGTAGACGCAGTGTTTCTTAACAGTGTAAAAGACATGTCTAGAATAGGCATCACAAGCAAGGATGCAAATGCTTCAATTTATCAAAGGGTGGGGGGGGGGGAATACTTATTGCCCTCCACGAGAAAAAGACAATTTTATAGTAAAGCTATCATCTAGTAAAAGTGCCTCAAAATAAACTTTCATCCTCGAAAAGCATAAAATGTCTCCTTTAATATTGGTACATGCACAACAAAGTGGTTTAGGTTAAGACTGTAGAAACTCTGTCTCACAGAGGTGCCAAAAGCGAGTGGCTGATGTTTCGTTCCATCGTGGAGGGGGGGGGGTCATTTCTGCCCCCTACCCTCACAAGGGCTCATCTCTCTACAAAAGAGGAGGTAATTTGTTTTTGTTTGTTTTGTTTTTCCGTCTCATTCACAAGATAAAATTAAGTCATCAATCATTTTGCTCAGTCACTATGCTCCCTTGCCTTAGTAATACAGTAAGTCTTTTAGGCAGCGAAATGCCTGTATTCCTTCATATTTGGAGGTGCTCAATTTCTTTTTAATCGACAGCGAGGAGCAAGAATATCTTCATATTCGGGCATCAGTGTCCTCAGCAAAGTGCCTGAATATATCTTGTATTTTTTTCCTACATTTATCTAGTGAGTTTTGATTAAATTTCTACCACATTATTATTTTAATATTTGTTTTTGTTTTGTTTTGCAAGACCGCATTGAGAGAAAAATGCGCCCAAAGGCATATTGCAGGTGCCAGAGTTATGCCAAAATGTTTCTTCTTTGATAAATTTGGGATAAGGGGCGACGCAAACCTTTTTATTTCTCAAAAGGGTGCCGTGACTGAAAAAAAGGTTGAAAAACGCTGAGCTAGTGTATGGCACAGGACTGAAAACACACCCGAGTAGATTTAGACAATACTTTAGTAGTAGTACTAGCCCATTGATGACTTATCTTATATTTGTTCACCTGATTGGTGACAAAGTGTTATTCATCCCGCAACCTCAGGTAAAAAAAACTATAAAAAAAAACTATTTCCAATCTCTCTTTTTTTCCTGCTTCTTTAAAGAAAAAAGTTGTTTACCTTAGATGTAGAAGCTCTATCAACAATCTCTTTGTAGAAATCATCATGAAGGGAACATGAGTGAATCTTCAGGTCTGTAAGATGAGGCAGGAGACTGATAAACTTCCCCAGACAGTGGGATGCCGATTGTTCATTGCATAGACCAAGGTTCAAATTGTGAACCATAAACGTCTGAATCTGTGCATGGAAATACAAATGAATGGCATACGTAAATCATGAGGCATGAAGTGAGGAATATAGTGGAAACCCCCTAAACTAGTTTGTACTCTCACATTAAACATTCACCTAATCACAGGAGATAATCCATGATTCTGAGGAGGGGGGGGGGGTCTAATGAGCAACACGCTCACTTATTGTTTGGTGTGTTGGTTGGTTTTATTTTCCATATAAAATTGTTATACACACATGATCAGGGATGCCAGCGGCAATTGTCTCTAGGGCCGGAAAAGGTTTGATCTCCAAATACATTGGCATGTGTACTGAATTATAAATGCCGCTATGTAGTCATCGTAGTCATATACAATCAAAACAATTAAAGCAGTCCCACGGACAATAGTTCAGATTAATCCAAATAAACATTCACAGATGGTTTATGCACAATAATTTCCAAGTGTCCAACAAATGTTAAGTCCGTTAGCAGTGATTAACTTTCGAATACAGCTAGCTAGCTGTGCGTAGAATTCTCTTAGCTTAAAGTCCAAGGCCACTAAAAATACCTTACTTTCAATATAGAAGCAGAAAAATCAGACAAACCCATAAAAAAAAAAATTGAGCAAAATCGGATAACTAATAAGAAAGTTATGAATTGTTAATGACATGAAAAACTTTGAAAAGCACTAGACAGATTGGCAACTCGCTCATGAGTCTGTGACGTCATGTCCTCACTATCCACTTATTATTTTCTTTCTATTGATAATATAAATTTCCTCTTTTCCCCCTACGAATCTTATTTCTTCACACCAGCATCCAAGTTAGATTGATAGTAATATATGTTTTTGTGTGGATGCATTTTGTCCGGTTAAATCATGAAAAATTTGAATTTTGATAAACTATTTATATAAAAAACAATAATTATGAATATACAATATTCAGAAAAAAGTATTAATTCTTCAAAGTTCATCAAACATTTCGGGGAATGTCATGCACGCAATATAATACAAATCATATAACCTGGGCAAAGGCATGGGGAAATCAAGTTTTTGGGGATAAAAAGGAAAATTAATGGGATAAAACTATATAAAGCAATTGATAAGTAGTGAGGACATGACGTCACAAACTGATAACCAAATTGGCAATTTGTGAAGTGATTTCCATTGTTCCATAATTTTACATACTTTTTCAAAAATTCATAACTTTCTTATCAGTTATCCGATTTTGCTCAAACTTTTTTTGATTGGTTTGCCTGATTTTTCTGCTTCTATTTAAAGCAAATAATTTTTGGAGTAGACTTGCCCTTTAAGCTGCCGCGCGCCAGCGCTAGCTCAGCTACGCATGTGCGATGCATGCATGGATCGCAAATCGCTAGCGCGATGTGTATAGCGTGACTGTGTGTTATCTACGCTAGTTTGCGATCCAATTGTTTTGCGACATTTGCACGTCCAGATACATGCGGAATGTCCTTCAAATATTAAAAGAGTGTCCGCTATTAAAGTTTGATATTTTTATTACAGATTCTTACACCAGCAGTTTTAACAAATCATTCGTACAAATTTGACACCCAACTTATAAAAAAGCTGGAATTCCGGCAATTGCCGGAAAACTGGCATCCCTGCATAATGCAAAGATATATATAAAAATCAGCTATTAAAATACAGATGGCTTGCTTTATTAATAATAATAATAATAGCTCACATTTATAACGCGCCTAATACTTTGTTTCTAGGAGCGGAACATATTATTACCCCGGTCATCGGATTCGGCTTACCCGCACACAAGGTATGCACATTCTCCAATCCCTGGGGAGCATTCCAGCCAGTCGCAATTTTAAAGCGCCATTGCTAATCAAACCACATTTAGCCTTCGCATCCTACCGGGTACCCATTTTAACACCAGGGTGGAGAGTGGCAAATGTAGATCAATGTCTTGCCAAAGGACATTAGTGCCGCGGCGGGACTTGAACCGCGGACCTTGTGATCCACAGTCCGGTGACATATCCACTCGACCACGACACCTCTTAAAGGACATCTAATAAGAAAGAGAGCGCATAGAAGAAATGAGAAATTGAGAGAATAAAAGGAAACGGGAGAAGAAATTAAGCAAGAAAGGGAACTTTTCTGGTAAAGGAAGAAATGAAACCTGAGAAAGAGAGAGAGATAAGAAGCAAAAAAAGAGAGAGGGTGTGATGGGGGCATAAATGTAAGTAAGCTGATTTGCTGCTTCACTAACCTTTGAATCCACCTCTCTCCCATGAAGGTCTGGAAAACATTCTTCACCTGCAATCTCTTCGCTTTCGCTCACTGCCAAGAGATGGACACACGTTCGATGGCAAAGTGCATCTATCATATCTATCGTAAATGGTCCAGTACTAGAGTCCAAAAATAACGTCCTTTGTGCCTGTTGAAAAGAATAATGCTGGTTTATTATTTGAAAAACCCTGAAGGGCATACCATGATATGGCATAGTGAGTAAAAAGAACTAGGTATTGGCAATATTTTGGACATATTCCCAAATACAACCGAGCACGTTGTCTTTGGTAACTGGAGTAGGGAAAAATTTATGGGATTTTTATAATCAGACGCAAATCATATAGTGTATATTTATACTTCCAATTAATTCGGCTTACGACAATAACAGTTTTGTCAATATGCTTGAACATGTTCCAGGTTACCCAAATTTCTGCAGGTGTTTGACGATTTATATGCTTTTAATTTGTATTTTGAATCGGACATGAATGATCCTTGATATTTGATACGTGTATTGATGTCCTCCCTGGTATTCTCTTCCATTTGCGCTGTACAAAAAATAACAGAACTTCGATTTTCTTGGTTGCTGATGAAGGAATTTATTTTCATACAAGCGATATGTGTAATTATTATATTATGTTAGGAACACGTGTGATATATTTTTTTATACAGAGAAAATTGGGAGAGGACCTTGCAAGAACCTGCATAGTGTTGGTGTTTGATTGAATATACAACTCAACATAACCAATAATTACATTATTCTTTATCAGATTTTGCTCAAACATTCACTGACTTGTTTCTCTCAATTTTTTGCTTTTATCAAAACCAACTGAATATCAGGGTGAACTTCCCGTTAAGTATCATATTTTCCACTTTTGAAACTTCATTAAGATCAACATAGTCGATATATGACAAAGACATTTACCTTTTGATGTTGAAGTGTTATTTTCATCCTCTTCTCAGTAGTTATTTGTTTAGCCAGGGAGTTCAATTCGTTATCCGTAAAACAGCTGATGATACTTTATGAAATATATGTCCATGAAAATTTAAGAATATGATGCTCTGTGATAAAATATATAACTATATATTATGGTTCTTTCCAATCAGGCTATATGTCACCTAATGAGTTTTTAAAAATAATTTTCGTGTAGGTTTCAAACAGTTTAGAAAATGTTTGACAAGTCTTTACTATCAAAACAAATATAGTCTTAAAAGTGAAATAAAGATCCCATGTATTAATAATGTTCTATATTGCTGTGCAATAATCAACACCTCAATGTCAATGGTTTAATCATCAAGATCATTATGTAGTTTATATCGTTTTGAGTCCCCTTTGACGTTACCATAACTGACCCTTGGAATAATTATGGTGAAACAGATTTAATGATTGAATCGCTGTTAGGAGCCGAGAACGCTCAACTTTTTTTACTCTCGGCATAATTCTGGATGCTGTTAGAACTTACAACAACTAAATTTATGTTTTGTATTTTCTATACATAATTATATAGGCCTTTCCATTTTGTTATTGTTTATTTTTTATTTTCTCATTTGATTATTATCTATTCATTTATTTATTATTAGTAGTAGTATTAATATTTTTTATATTTTTTAACACTGTTATAATTATTATTATCATTTTTATTATTATTGGAAATGATAACAAATTCTGCAAAAATGGCCCTGATACACATACCTTATTGATTTCAAATGCAGGTGGTTCTTTAGATTACGTAGTATTGCTTCACTGCGTATGTTGCCCATTACTAGCTCTCGGAAGGTCAGACAGGTGAGTTGTGGGAATGAACTGGAGAAAAGTTGTCCCAGTGAAGTAGGTTCTCCGATAAGAGGAACTAGATTTTTCCTTTTCTTACCATGCTCAATAGACAGCACTGCTAGGGTGGAATGTGCCAACCGTTCAACATCTCCCGGTGAGACACTTTGAAGAGTGGTAAAATTCAATTGTGTCAAGCTGGGGAATAGGTCCCTAACGGTCACATTAATGTCACCATTATTAAACCTCTGTAAACCATTAAGGAAATGATGATCTACAACCAGCTCTTTGATTGAGGATTTATCTCCCTGTGTGCGAAATGACAACAAAGTAGAGTATTATCAATAAGTCTATTTTCAAATAATATCAGACTCTAGTTATGATTTGAATATTCTTCACATTTTCGTATGTACATGAAAGAAAAATAAAAATAAAGCTTGTCAGTATGAAAACAAATGGCAGTTTAGTCTTGTGTTACACTGCAATACACACAGAAATTCCCATTCTAATGAAAAGGGGAAAAAATATTCTAAATACAACTGTTTCTTGATGGAGCAGACATATTGTTTCATTAAAGGCAGATATCTTATGGCGCATTTCAGTTGTGCTATCCGTCAAGAACAAAGAAGAAGGACTATTGTTTCCGTTACTGCTCAAGGAAAAAATACTCGTAAATGCTTTTCCCCGCCTCCCCCCCCCCCCCTTAGTTGCCACCCTGCTTTACGGCAATATAATAGATAGGGGTTACTTTTTTAAACAAAGTATTTGATTAATTTTTCTTCGTTTTCATATGTTTTATCTCACTCATGTTGTTATGTTTATAAAGCAGATGCTTTTATGTGATTTCCTTTTTTTCTTCAAAATTGTGAATTCACATTTGGATTTGAAGAGGGTTCGCGGCATTCCAAATCTCATATGTTGTTAACTCATTATCATTATTATTAATTTCATCATTACTTTTTATTATTATTTATCGAAGTGAATGTTAGTTCTCGCTGTATTATCATACACACAGAAGCATTGATTATCATTTGAGAAAATTTCAACAATGGTGGTAATTTTCTGTACTTTCAAATGTTCATATTTTAATCAATTTTGTCTGATTATCCGTTTCTCGGATCATTTAGTCTTCACAAAGGTATTTCAACATTTAAAGGGATAGTTGAGTAATGTTGCAGAGGGCACTACACAAAATAATTTGTTTGTGAGATAATGAAAAACTGAGTGTCAAATTTGAAAGTACATACAATTTAAATGACAAAATCATATTTGATTGATCAAAATCGGTTCAGAGACGGCTGAAATGTCTATAAATATAATAACTTCTAAGATTTGTGGTGTTACACAAATATTCGATAATTTGAACCAGCCGTTGACAAAGTGGGATAGCGCCTTAAACTTTTTATTCCAGCCAATACCGATGTTGGCTTTTTTATGGCTTTTTCGTGTTGGTTATAATACACACAACCAGCCGGCCCGTGTATTGTTATTATTAATTAATTAACTAATTAACGGTCACCGTATTTTGGGGAAAGTGGAGCTGAACTAGTATGATCGTATAGGCCAAATTTCACACATTTTGGCTCTAAAATTACCTTCATAGCAATTTTAGGTCCCAAAAGAGCACCAAAAATGTCATAAATAAGAATAAGAGCAATAACCATGTACTTTGAAGGCATTTGCGGTTTAAACAAGAACTCAACTATCCATTTAATCCAAGTCATCTTTTAACATTTCAATTGCTTTATTCGCCTCTCTGAAAAGTCGGTTTGCCACATATGGAACTTCCCACTCAAATATAGGCATCGTTTGACCAAAGGAGTGCTTTATGCAACATAATGGCTTTGCAAAACTACCAATTTTTGCACTTGATTAGCTCCATGACAAACCTTTTAAAGGCAGAGTATTTTACGATATCGCTACCACTCCTTTAAAGGTATTTTCAATTGCCTCAAGGTGTACATGTATATGATATAGAAAGATTTCCGGTTCCTGTACCCAAGCATTATCACCCGCAAGTCTCAAGTTGGTGATACATTGTGGGGCATGGCTGTAGACACATAAGGTCATTAAGAGCAGGAGCTAGCAGTATACACAAACCTGAAGTAGTGTCAGTAGAAAACCCTGCCTCAAACACCCTCTACATTTTTTGCGATAAATTTGTAATGCTAACAAATCTTGCGCTGAAATTGTACGACTCTTTTCTTTCGGGTCTGCGCATCTTTTGATTTTTTTTTTTTGAAAATCAGACCTACCATTACAAAGTCACGTGAACTTTTGTTTTTACATGTCAGCCTGAAAATCGCTCATTTTCGTGATTTGTGTACAAAACATACGGAAATATCATTTTTCAAAAAAAGAAATAAAAAATTGGTTATTTGGTCTTGTTTATAGTTTAGGTGTTTGTTATGGGGTCAAAATAGTTGAATTGTAGTTAGAAATGAAATAAAACAACAAACGATATTGCCAATCAAAAACAAATTGCCATTTTAAGACAACCAGTTTACAGTGCACCCGAGTGAGGGAGAGTGATCAATATGTGCATGGTTTGTCATCTTTGTTTGATCAAAATCGGTTCAGAGACGGCTGAAATCTAACGATTTCTAATACTTGTGTACCACCACAAATATTAGATATTTTGAAAAATTTGGGAAAAACGTTGAAAAAAGTTCATGTTGTATATAACCCAGTAATTGATTTTATTTGTTTGTAACTTGTTGATGTTTTAATGTATCTTTTTTATATACCTATATGTACTTCTAGCTTTATAAAGGACCTCATTGAAAACAAGATTTTCGTTGAATTGGCAATCTTTTTTCAAATATGTGAAATAAATGAATAACAATTAATATTAAAGGGATAGTTGAGTTCTGTTTTCAGACCGCAAATGCCTTCAAAGTGCATGGTTATTGCTCTTATTCTTA
>JARBES010000108.1:923812-936384 GCA_030265145.1 Strongylocentrotus pallidus
CTTGTGTCACTAATGATGTGTTGTCAGAGTTCAAACGAAGTCCAAATACCTGACATACCCCTGTTGGGTGTTAAGTAAAGTTGAATGATGGTTCAAACATTAACCCTTTTAGAACAGGATTTATTTTAAGGGCTGAATTGATCACATGTTGTTCTTCAAATTGGCTACAATTATGTTTTTCTTTTTTTCAATTTCAAAAATGGTTTTTATTATAGCACAAACATAGTTCATACAGATTGAATTTTACATGAAAGACAGCCATGGCTGAAATATTCATGTTTACATGTAAGGCACAATACTTTGTTCTAATAAAATGTAATATCTATAAGAACAATATTATGTGTGCATACTTTGTCAAAAAGTTTAGAAAATTGCCAACTTTGATAAAAATTTATGATTCAGAACACTCTGAATTTGTTGCCAATTTAAGAATTTTAAAGCTTATTTTCATTTATAAAATTCCTGACATCAAACGCAATATGTTCATGCAAGAGAAATGGATGCAGTGTGTGCAGAAATGTTTGCTCGTTTTTCTCCTGTATCTGTTATATTTGTTAGGGTTCTGAATCGAGAGTTATTTAGCCAAGCAACAAAATGTGGATTTATTGTTATTAAAGGGTTAAAGGGGTTTGATACACAAGCAGTTGGCAGGAATGTCTTTGGGGGTATTAAGGAAGCAAAACAGCTGACGATAGAAAAATGTGGAGATCCTTCACGTATGTTTCAAGATTCTTCAGCTGTCACCAAAATGGCCCCAAGCTATGTAAAGGTAGATGAAATAGATAGAAAATGTCCATCACATTTTCACCCCAGTAGCTCCCAAGCTCTGGGACAGAGAGATAGATAGTATACATGTTTCATTGCTATTTCGTCTGCTGATAGCCTTTAAAGGTAAAGACCAGTTATGGTCATGCGATTGCATTGTGAAAGAAACGTTGTGGAATCGATCAGAAAAGGTTGATCATCTAGCATCTAGCATCTGCAAGGTTCTGGAATCATCAAAATGATAAGAAATTTGGCCCATTATTCGTAAATTTACAAGCACTATACACAGAAAGATGTATATGGGACTACCCTATATCATCATGTATTAGTCAAAACATCATCTGGTAATGAGAGCTTCCATCTCATTTTTTGAAATTGGGGCGTTTCCAATATACTGGTCTTTACCTTTAAATAGTCTTGCATTAGATTTTTTCAAAGATACATTTTTAAACTCCCTGAGCCTAAAGTCGTATGCTACATCTACGAATGGCTGAAAAACGTAACATTAATTTCCAGGTCAAGCATGCAATTTCCAGTGCTGAGGATTTCTGTAGAAATTCCGCCCAGTAGGCAACTTTTCCTTCGTCTTGTCTTCTATGTTTTCATGTTCATTTCATGTTTGTTGCCATGACATCATGTGCCTTACAGATACAATTCATCTTTTGAATATACATGTTGGATTGTTTTTCATAATGTTATGGAAGAGGCAAGATTTTATAGGTTGCAAGATTGATTATTTGTTCTGAGAATGAGTAGTAATTTCTCTCAGTAATTGTTAATCACTTTCAGGATTTTATTTTTATAACAGTAACAGTATTCCAGAACAAATCTGCTACCTTTTTTTCTTTTATGACCATGTCAAAATATCAAATAGTACCTTTAATTAAAGAAGATTACTATTCTACTCCCCAGATGGCAAAGTATTTCTGTGCTCTTTCTTGACGAGCTACTAACCATCTTGCTGTAATTATGACTAAGTTACATACACAAAAGATTATGGGAGGGGCTACCTACTGGGTGGTCGCGGTTGTATTAGAGATAAAGTTGAGTTCTGGTCATGTGATTGCATTGTGAAAGAAACGGTGTGGAATCTATCAGAAAAGGTTGATCATCTAGTATATAAGTATTCGTGTGTATTACAAGGTTCTGGAATCATCAAAATGATAAGAAATTTGGCCAAGTCTTGGCAAAGTTACAAGCACTGTACACAGAATGATGTATATGGGACTACACAAACACATGGCAAAAAAATCCTACCCGGATTTTTACGATGTTTCATGTCATATTTAGAAAATGAAGGCATTTGAAGAGTCATGCTTTTCAGGGAACATGTTTAATCTGATGTTCTTCCACCCTTGCATAATAAAAATGTTAACGCTCACAAATTTTTTTTTACCTCTTCCCAGAACTCAACCTTCTCTTTAAGAAGTAAATGACAGAATCAGGTCAAGGTATCACAAATTTCAGGAGGGAAAAATCTTCCTCCTTATCCAAGTATTTTTTTTATAATTGAAATTTAGAGCTTGATCCTTGTACTAAAAATTAACATCAGACAAATCATTGGTGGTCACTGTTTTTATTTTGCTTTACAAGAAATCAAGTAACTAAGGTAAGCAATATGTACAAAGCCCAAATGAGAAATACAAGATTCTTTGATTCTTTAATGGAAGGGGAAGGGGCTTAGCAAACTGGTGAGCAAAAGAGGAAATAATACAGGTCATTCAACAATTTGTAGGTCAATTTATATCCCCAAATTCACTGACAAGTAAGAAAAAGAGAAAAAGGAGATGAGAACAAATTAAGGCAAGGTTCTTACATTTTCAATTGCCTTTTAAAGGCTAAGCCCTATGCCAGGGGCACAATCAGGGGGCACATTCCTTGTTATATACTTATTGTTTACTACTTTCCCTTAATCTCTTCATAATCTAAAGAGATTGACATGATACAGTGATTAAAGGATTGGTTAGGGCGGAAGTCCAGGGTATCTGGATGTTTAGATCAATATTACTAGTAGATAGATCATAGACGGTTGTTTGTCTTTTATCTCTTGATACCCAAGAGAGGGTTAAAGCTTGTACTATGTTTAGTAGGTCCTGGGGGGTGTTTCACAAAGATCCTAAGTTGAACTTATCTCTGAGTTGGACTTAACAATTATGGAAAGCCGTTAGCATCTATGAAAATATTTTGTAAAAGTTATTTTAAAAGGCATAAAATGTTAATTCAAATCATTCATATTTTCTAGAATCAAGGAGATTTCATGTTCTTGGTGCGGAATTTATAAAAAAGTCTACCAATAAATTCTTGAATTTTCACTTTTGAATATATTTTATTTTAAGGCTACAAATAGCTCTCCATAATTTTTAAGTCCAACTTAGTGTTAAGTTTGACTTAGGATCTTTGTGAAACACCCCCCTGTACAACACTCATCAAAATTCTATGTAAACATGAGATAGATCATAGACAGTTGTTTTTTTAATTATCGTCAGATACCCAAACATTGGCAGAGCCTGTACTATTCCTAGTATCGTTTGATTGACACTCATACTCTTTCCTATTTTGAGTAGGTAGATCATAGACAGTCGTTCATTTTTATCTTCAAATACTCAAGAGAGATGAATAAAGCTTGTACTATGGTTGTAAACTTCGGAATAACAACTCATCAACTTTCTATATAAATAATATTTCTAGGACTGAGGAGACAGATCACAGACAGTCTACCGGTAGTCATTTATTTTTATCCTCTGATGTCCAAGAGAGTGAGAGGAAAAAGAAGAGGGAGAGGGAGAGGGAGAGAGAGAGAGAGAGAGAGAGAGAGAGAGGGAGAGAGGGATGAGCTTGTAGTATGCATAGTATATCTTGAACAAAAAGTCATTAACATTCTTTGTGCCTGGAGGTTTGATGTGAACTAGAACATTTGTGTCAATATCCCGGAGGCTATATGCTGTACCACATCATGAGGTATGTCGTCATCAGCTCGAGATTGCCAAATAGCCCGCTATTTCTGATTTGGGAAATAAGCCCGAAGTTACAAATCACGTCTCCATCAGCTCGAGACTAGACCTCGAAACTCGAAACTCGAGCTCAAGCTCGAGAAATTAGCTCAAGACATTTTGCTCAGCGTTCGTGCATAGTGCAAGTCTTTGGGCTGGTGAAGACGCACCGGACAAATAGCAGGATATTTTGTAAACTAGCCCAAGATACATGTATCTCGGGATGATTATCTCGACCAAATATCCCACTAATTGCAACTGCGGGCTGATGAAGACGCAAATTAGCTGGATAATTTTCGATCGGGATAGTTAAAATAGCGGGTTATTTGGCAATTTCAAGCTGATGAGGACAGGCCTCTGGACTATCTGGAAAGACTCAGAATTATTACTTGCACCTGCAGTTTGTTTTGATTGGCACATTTTAAAGGAACACTATTAACTCTCTCTATATATATGCTAAAAAATAAAATGATCCCCACTGTGCCACATTGTATCAATGATGGGATACATAAAGACCTCAAGATTATTTTGACTGTTTCCAGTGCAAAATTAATCTATACTAATCTACGAAGACCACAAATTATCATTTTACTTTTATTTGTAAACGTGAAGGCTGACCTTACAATGATTGCTGTACTCCCAAGAGTTACCTGAATGAACTGGTAGAATATGTTATCTACATGTACTACATTTCCCTTTACTTACCTATTTATTTCATAATTGCCATTCTAATGCCAATAAGAATTGCCCCTGGTAGCTGTCAAAGCTCTTTGAACCTTCGTTACCCCGGCAACAACTAGGAAACCCCTCACCCAATCCCCTATGTATGACCATTCCTGTACGAATACTTCCTCTTTTTGAAGCCGGCGTGCAGGTCAGATCCGCAGAGTGGGGTAGGTGGGAGGGACTCTTAGGTAAATAAAGCTCACTCGTAGAGAAAATGTTCGATTAAGAACCGACATATCTACTCTCGATGTCTTGATAATACTCCTGAGAATAATGTGTTATGTATTACCAAGAGATAGAGGTGCTGTGGTATGGTGATTTGATAACTTGACTGGAGTTGTGAAGGTCATGGGTTCAAGCCACGACTCCGCACTAATTTCTTTTGATGAGATATCCATCTGCCACCTAATAATATCTAGTAGACATATGGGAACATGACAGGATGCCAAAGGCTTTTGTGACTGAATTTGCCATGATGACACTCTCATGATGACCATATTTGCTCCAGAGACGTATAATTTGTTAAACTGTAGTCTGCTGTACATGCAACATAACACAAATGAATATCAGTACCATAAGTGTGCAGTAAGAAATACCACAAATTATTTTTTGCCCCATTTATCAAAAATCCATTATAATGTATCCAATCATAGTATCAGATTACCCCAGATATGAGCTGTAAAACCTGTATTTGTGTGAGATTTCAATCACTGTTGGCCGATATCTGCGTGATATTAGGTGCTCTGAAAAGTAAGAAACGTTGCAAAGAGGTTAATCCCGTTTGTTTAACATCGCGCTTCTGCTGATTTCTATCTTGTGGTTTGATGTCTGCGTGCTACCAGCGGAGAATTAGTATGAAATAAGCATTAAGGCGTGCTCACATATGATTTCTATCTTGTGGTTTGATGTCTGCATGCTACCAGCGGAGAATTAGTATGAAATAAGCATTAAGGTGTGTTCACATATGATATGATAACCTGCAGCATTGTGTAAATTTTGTTATGTTTTTTGAAATACTTGTAACTGTAAGTGAATGGTAGGTGTGAACAAAGTTCCTGCGCATACTCACTTATCTGTGTGTTATAAGATACAGAAATATTAAGCATGCTTCGCCTATTTTACCTGGGGGGTGTTTCACAAAGATCCCAAGTCGAAATTAACTCTAAGTTGGACTAATATTATGGAGAGCCATTTGTAGCCTTAAAATAAAATATATTCAAAAGTGAAAATTCAAGTATTTTAGACTTTTTAAAATTCCACATCTAGAACATGAAATCTCCTTGATAATAGAAAATATGAATAATTTAAATCAACATTTCATGTCTTTTAAAATAACTTTTACAAAATATTTTCATAGATGCTAATTTTTAAGTCCAAATTATAGATAAGTTCAACTTAGGATCTTTGTGAAACTCCCCCCTGGATGTACATGTCCATAGGTTATTCCATATTCTTAACCCTTACATTACCATCAAATTAAGCAGATGTATGACAAATACAATTTAAGAGACAAGTTTATGAATTATGGTTAAAATGGTTATTTGATCAGTTTTCCTTAATGATAAGACAATATTTTATGGTATGAAAGTTTAAAATTTATGAAGTTGTTTTGAATCTGAAGAAGAAAACTATATTTTTGAGGGAAAATAATGGTTCACCTTACTGTTTCAGCAGATTTTAATGCTTTCTTTTGTGTTTCAATTGTAAACAAAGCTGTCCTGAAATATAAAATAAATTGCATTTTTTCAAGGGTACCGATTATCACAAATGACATTTTCCAAGGGAACCGATTATCACACATTGCATTTTTTAAGGGAACCGATTAACACAAATTGCATTTTACAAGGGAACCAATTATCACAAATTGCATTTTCCAAGGTAAATGATTATCATCCTTAATTACCGGTAGCTAACAATGGAGACCAATTTCGCTTCTCATCACTTAAATTATCAATATTACTTTCAATTCTTCAATCAATCAATATGAACTTACCTATGAAGTAATCTTATCGTTTACATGAAGTTACATCATACTTAACATTTAATATTTGAAGAGTATGAATGATATCAAGCTGTGACTAGAAAAAAAAGAAAGATATTTTAAAATTTCTTTCCCCCCTGTGCGGTGGTGTGAGAGAATTCATTCAGACTTTTATCCTTCTTGTACGTCTGGATTTTATCGTTACCTGTCTGGGGATTTCCCTCCAGGCATTCTCGCCAGCGTGGTTCAGGGAGGGGGGACGGGAGAGATGAAATAAAACGGGTCAACACCCTTTTCATCACCGCCATAGAAAGAGGAAAGACTCCCGGGTATAAGCTCGGCGGGAGAATCGCAGAGATCACCTGCAAATTACGCTACAGCTGTCATGTTCCTCCGCGTCCTCCTCCTCCTACGATAAGCATCTCATCAGGTAACGTGAGATGCGGTGAGACGCGTGGAGGACTTTCACCTCCTGTTCTTAATACTGGCTGGAAAGATGGGCATCGAAGGAGTGAGCGGAGTGTGGTAGATTGGGGGAAGTGAGGGTTAAACATATATGACTTGAAATAGTTTGAATGAATTTTGCGATTTAAAAGCAATATATTTTTCATTTCAAGTGCTTTTTTAAATACATGCAGGTTTAGATGACATCGTCTTCTTTATACAGTATATGTGGCTCTGCATAGCTAAAAGTACAAGAAATTTAAATGGTATTTTAGAACTAGAATGTCTTAAATGTTGGCCTTTTGAGTGAGATTTTATGCCAAATGTAAGATGAATAGCTCTTTCTTATTAACAGTGCATGCACTGTTAGTCTCTTGTCCTGTATGTGCTGTTTTGCCATAAGCTGCTTAATGAATTATCAAATTTCCATTTCACCTCCTCTTGCAAATAACACTTGCTCATACTTCATGTCTTTGAAAAGCCTGACATGCAATACTTCATTAGAAGCTTTCATTTGTTACTTCTATTTTGCCACAGAAGAATGATCTTTTTTTAGCTGCAAAAGAAGATTGATTTTGTATAATTTAATTAAAATTCTCTGACTAATAATTGATTTTCTGTGACATTTAACTCTTCAAGTCAATTACTGTTCTTAAACACACACAGAAACTAATTTTCTCTGATTCTTGATTGAATATTTGTTAATGACATTGTGATGTATTTGTGTTTGATTAAGACAAACATGCTTTTGGCGACAGTTCTCTCAGCACTTCAGACATATCATTAAATGATCTGCAAATAACGTTTAAGGGTAACAGATTTATGTGACACATTCTCCCAGTTTGATTATTTCCTTTTGGTTTTTTTTCTTCTCTCTTATGTTCAGAAAACAATTACAGCATGAACCTGATTTTGCTAGTCATTGATGAAGATCTTAAATTATCCATAGCAAAAAACTTCTAATTGGTTGGAATGTTCATGACAAAAATGTATTTGGGTACCATTTCTATTTTTTATCTTCATGGGCATGAGTTTTTATTCAGATTTTTATTCAAATTGAAACTGTTTTGTAAAGGAGAAAAGCTTTTGAAGAAATTAATTATTTTACGATTATGAACATTTATTTGTTCCAAATTAAAAGTAGAGTTAAGATACTGAATCTGTTTGAAACTCTCTATTTAAAAGGAATGAATTCAAAATAGCAAGATCTGAAGAGGTTGCAAGATGATACAACTTTTGCTGGACCTTTAAAGCTATTGGAATATGTTAACATATATACGGAATCCCCTCCCACACTGTTCCCATTCACACTTTTAATAAGAGCACGTTCATTGAGAATGACCCGGGGGAATCCTCCACCTGTATGCTTGGTCTGCTTGCGCACTCCACACACCATCTGTTCAAAGCCAGAAGGGTTTTAACTCTGTGTTAAACTATTGAGCTAAAACCCTTCTGACTCCAAACAGTTACATTGTCTGTGTTCTTTTATTTGTTTTTATGGTTATGTGTCAATGTGTCACTCTACGAACCTCACTGTGGCACTGACTCTCTCTGGGAGTTCACCCAATTGAATGCTTCCGTAAGCAGATGTGTTGTGACATTGCACAAAAGAGCGCTGTTTTCATAGAGTGTGTTGCCTCCGTTCGGCTAAAGAACCTACCGGTAGTCGCATGAAAACCACATCTTAGATGGAGATCATCTTGAGATCATTACACTGGCTTCATTTGAAACAAAGAATAATTCTTAAATTACTCTTGTTTGTCTTCAAAATACTCAATAATCAAGCTCCACAATATTTAGATACCTGTTTGAATTTATATACACCTGCCAGGGCACCCAGTGATCCTCTCCGTCTCACATATTTAGTTACCCACACATTAGCCCGCGATAGGACATTTACTGTATCTGCTTCAAAATACTGGAATGATCTACCACATAGAGTTAGGCAGTCTCCATCAGTTATATCCTTCATAAAGGCTTTTAAAACACATCTTTTTTGCAGTTGGTAGTTATAAGATGGTTTTTCTTATCATATGTATTTATGTTATTTTAATTTTCATTCACTGTAAGCGCTTTGGGCCTTATGGGAAAAGCGCGGTATAAGTAATAATAATAGATTTGTGACCATGATTTGTATGTCCCTTGAGAGACCAATGCCAGTAAATGGCGAGAGCAAACAGTGGCATCAACGGCCTGCCATAGTTAAGTCCAACTTAAAGTTGATCTGAGTCTTTGTGAAACACTCCCCAGGAGTGTCATGTGTGCTATTAGATAAGTCACCTTTTATTATCGTTATAAGACTCGTACCGTGCAGGATTTTCTTCAAGATACCTGGTACCAAACTACTGTGCTAAAAGACACTTACAATACTAGACCACTAACATTAATCCCCAGTCATCCTGGATGCAGTTTTATGTGCCTCTGGCATTCAATACTAAATTACCTAAGAAACCTTGTTGATTCGCATGTTTTTCTTTAAGATACCTGGTACCAAATAGTCCAAACTACTCTGCTAAAAGGCACTTACAATACTAGACCACTTACAATACCAGACCAATAACAATTAATATCCTGTCATCCTGGATGCAGATTTATGTGCCTCTGGTGTTCAATACTAAATTAACTAAGAGAACTCATGATGAACCAATATGAAAGGGTATCTTTCCCAGATATAAGACAATCGTTGAGCAACCTGACACAGTTCTTAATACTCAAGTGTGAAAGGGGGTACCTTTCCCAGAAATGTGACCAGTTTGACCATTCTGTCTGACCAAGGAGTTAATAACTCCTTGGTCTGACCTGCAATATCCTGTGTAGAAGAGATTCAGGTACAGATTGTTGCTTTATTAAGTCAGTTCATTATTGACCTGCCTACTGGACAGCTCTTAATTCTCAAGTGTGAAAGTTACCTTTTCCCCAAAGATGCGGTCTTCGACAGTCCTCTATTGGTTCATCTGCTTTAAAAAAAAATGATACAAGATAGGCAACTATGCATGCATAAGGTTTTAACATGATTGCAATTCTATTTATTTGTTCATTTAATCAACTAACTATTGGGATACATGACATAATTCGCAATTCTCACGTGTGAAACAGGGGCTCCTCTCCCAGAAATGTGACCATTTCAACTATTCTGTCTGAAACGTAATATCCTGTATGGTGGAGACTCAGATCGATCCGCAAAATAAATATTTGTTCATTTAATCATGTCTATTTTGAGTAACCTAAGCTAGCTCTTAGTTCCCAAGTGCGGAACAGGGTCCCTTTCTCAGAAATATGACCTGTCTGACCGTGATGTTTGAATCCTATTATCCTGTATGGTAGAAATTCAGATCGATACACAAAATAAATATTTGTTCATTTAATCATGTCTATTTTGAGTAACCTAAGAGAGCTCTTAATGCTCAAGTGTAAAAGGGGGTCCCTTTCCAAGAAATGAGACCATTTTGATCTTGATGTCTGAATCGTATTATCCTGTATAGAAGAGATTCAGAATGATACACAAAATAAATATTTGCATATTTAATCATGGCTATTTTGAGTAACCTAAGATGGCTCTTAATGCTCAAGTGTAAAAGGGGGGTCCCTTTCCAAGAAATGAGACCATTTTGATCTTGATGTTTGAATCCTATTATCCTGTATGGTAGAAATTCAGATCTAGATCCACAAAATAAATATTTGCACATTTAATCAACTCTATTTTGAGCAACTTAAGATAGCTCTTAGTTTTCAAGTGTGAAGGGGGTCCCTTTTCCAGAAATATGACCTGTCTGACTGTGATGTCTGACCTGTAATTTCCTGTGCGGCAGAGATTCAGATACACTCGATAAATATTGGTTCATTAAATTAACCCTTGGAGCTTTGCTCATTCATTACTGCCCTCATCCATCCTTATTACAGCACCGAAAACAAATGAGATGAAATGGTATGATTTTCAGATAAGACTCAACCCAGTTTCTACTTTCCTCTATAATATTTGTCATAATCTACTTCTTTTTTAATCAAAAGAGAAACAAATTAAATATTTAATTGCTGTAGAAAGTAAAACACAATATGGAAACATACTGAATATTTTCAATGTCATGATATGCAGAAAGACTCTAATTTTACTGCAAAAAATGCTGACATGAGTCACATGCTTTTAATGGTAGCTTGAATGTTGATATGTACGGTAGTTGAAATTTGTTGAAATGTCATGAAATGAAGAACAGAGTGAACCAAGAAGAATTAGCTGCAAATTTTAAGGTTGATGATGGTCTTTCGAGAAAAATACCTGCCTTATTCGTTTTGGCAATATATGTTGAATGTTAGGCTACTTGGAAGTAATTTCAATTTGTAAAGACAAAATTGGCTTGCACCCAGTAAATAAAGACTACGTGCTCGATCTTGTAATTAAAAAACAAGTCAGTAAAAGTCTCTGAACCAGCGGAATCTAAACCTGCCGTATGTTATCAAACATAAGGGGGAAAAAAGACTTTCTATCTAACAGTCATCTTCTATCAAATATGGAAAATAATATCTTCCAAGAATTGGGAGGATATTGTGCCTCCCTATCATTTCTGGCAATCACCATGACTTTTGACTGCAGACATTTAATCTCTTTTTGATAGAAGAGAGTATTATGATATATGATGCACAAGATGATCAATAGCGACATTTCTTGATTGGCAATATATCATCTTATCAGAAAAAAATATCTAGTTTGGAAAAAAAAGGAGATCTGGGAGCGATGAGAGAGTGAGGAGTCAACTATTTTTGACAGTCATGTGTTACATTCATGTGAAGATTTATAACTCTGATATTTCCTTAGCTGTTTATGTTTGCATGTGTTTACAAATTTGCTCTCAATTGTTGCCATATAAGATGCTTTGATCCTTTATCAGCAGCATATCTAGTAAAGGCAGGAGACGACCCATACCGCCCCCCTCCCCATTTGGGTCCCCAAATAAAATTATCCTTTAAATCATTTCTCAGCATTCTTTAAAGGGAAATACACAACTAAATTATAAATGAAAGCTGAAAAATCTTAGAAGCAAAATGGGGAAAGTTTGAATGAAATCAGCACCAAAAAAGAAAGAAAGAAAGTAATTAATTGTTCAGAGTCGTAATCACTATACATGTGGGCACTTCAAATTCGCTAAACCAGTAATTCTTGACAACTTTCCCATTTGTTTCAACACATAAAATTACTAAAATGTCACTCTATCAAAATATTTGACTCAGGATGGTCATTTCTTTTTAGATGATCGACCTATAATAATAGTGCTCTCCATAATATATTTTGATTAGTACCCCAAGGGATAGGGTACTCTTTAGGAAAAAAACAGAAAACAATGATATTTTTGTACATAACAAATGGGAGAGTTACAGACAATACCAAAATCTCATTTTTTTTTGCATTTGGACTAGAATCTCAAGAAACATCAGTTCATCACATCCATGATGATGTGATGGTGATGCAAAGCTTCAGAATTCATACTTTGTTAAACACTTTCTCATAGATGAATGCGATAGGGAGGAACTCTTTCTATCTCAAATCTGGGATTACTGTTGTTTAATTTATTGAGTTATATTTCACGCTTGTTTGAGTAGTGTTCTACAGATTCGTCTTGCTCCACAGTAAAGGGGGATTTTCCCTTCTTCTTCTTTCTGTATCTTGCATTCTT
>JARBES010000109.1:23314-33492 GCA_030265145.1 Strongylocentrotus pallidus
GGTACAAGCTGAGAAGAGATGATATACAATGCACACATTATAAACATACAAACAACCATCGGTACAAGCTGAGAAGAGACAATAATTATAATAATAATAATAATAAATACTTATAAAGCGCACTTATCTAATAACTTACTAAAGGCGCTATACAAAACAAAATAAACAAATCTCTCTCCAGAATTTTAACAACATAATATCACTGGTAACTCTGAGTAAATAAAACCGTTTTAACATGTTTCTGAAAGGTTTCTAGGCATTGAATGTTTCGAAGGACACTTGGCACAATAAACAATGCACACATCATAAACCTACAAACAACCAATTTTATTTAGGCTTCTATTTTGCACATATAACATACATGCCGCTTCATGTTTTTGTTGCATAGGGCATGTCAAAACCCTGTGGATTTATGGTAAGCCCCCTGCCCCCCTTTCATTTTATTTTATTATATCAAATTTTTTCTGATACAAGCAAAACGAGTCACTATATTATATTGTTTCATTTTAATTTTCTTTTGTGTTACCCAAACTTTTCATTGGTATGTTTAAACATGCAACTTGACTTTACCTATCTGTAGCTATCCCCCCCCCCCCCCCTGCCACATTGCCTCTTCCCATCAATTACATGCAGATTCATATGTAACATCCTTACCTCATTGGACTGTGATGCAGCACATTCATCCAGAGGAACTCCAAAGGTAGCATTGCCGATCATCGGATCATCCAAGGGGTAAGCAAAGCCCCCTGTCCGCCCTCGACCACGGATGTGTCTCTTCATACGATCAGCAAAGCTCTGGCTTGCTTTGGCCTTGGCAAGCATCTCCTCTGTACACAATCAACAAGAAATCAATCAATGAAAATTCAACTGAAGAATTGGATACGGTAACGTTAATGTTATTGGGAGATATTTACTGCTTTTAATGATAAAGACATTTGTGTATTTATGTATTGCTCCTTCGTTTTCAATCATTATACAGCGTACATGTAATAACACATAAATTATAAGTTCTCTAGAAAACCCTACATTTGTTGAATAAATAATAAGGAAAGTACACTCTGATATTATCTTGTCTTTAATAAAAGCAGAAAAATTAGAGAAACAAGTGAAAGTTTGAGGATATCTGATTACAAATAAAAATTTATGAAATTATGAAAGTTGTCATCAGTGAAGCACAAATTGGCAACGCTGTGACGTATCTTGTGAGCCGCTTTCTAATTTGCTCTGTACAGAAGATTTTATAAGCTTTTATTTCCTTAGTTATTGATGACCGAATAGACTTGTTTCATACTGGGGTTTTATAAAAACATATTTGCAATAATTAAATTTACAGTGAATGTATGATTCAAAATGTTGTTAAGAGAAAATATACATTTTTGATTTTTTTTAGTCCAGGGCAATTTGGAGGGGACCTTGCAAAATGTGTCATAGAATTACCAATTTGTGTTTGATTGATCACATCTACAAATATTCATAACTTTCTTACTTTTAATCAGTTTTTGCTCTAACTTTCACTGACCTGCTTTTCTCAATGTTATGCTTCTAAGAAAACCAACTTACTATCATGGTGGACTTTAAATTTAAATAAAATAACATTTGCAAGAATTGATTATCAAGCCAGTTGAAAGACAAAAGATGCCTTTTTATCTGAACAATTCCACTACCAGCTTTAGCAGGTGCACCATCCAACTCTACAATTCCCAATAATTTGGAACAATGATATACCCAGAAGCAGAGCTGCCAACCTTGTGCGACCATAAAAAGGAACCATGATGGCAAAAAAAGGAATTCATTAGAACAAAATTACAACCACGTGCGACACACTTCCAATGCAGAAATGTCCATTCCTCATGCTGTTTTTTCCATATTAGGACCAATAGTTTATTTTTTGAGAATATTTTTTTCTTCAAGTATGTTTTCAAGTATGTTTTAACCTTAGTTTTCTAATGCATTTTTAGGGTAGTTGGTTGATGTGGGTTATGTAAAAAAAAAAAAATTATGAAGAAAAAACGTACTACCGTAATTTGGAGGAAAACAAAGAATAATTCCGGGAAAAACGTAATTGTTGGCAGCTCTGAAGAAGCCATTAAAAAATATATATTTTTCCTTTGATAAGATTTAATCCATGACATTAAACTGACTGCTTGTTTGAGTGCTACTAACCTTTAGCTGTGGGTCTTGGTTTAGGTTGTGTTCCTGGTGAAGTGACAGACTTGAAGAACTTCTTCCTATAAGAGCTTGGTGATGGTACCTTGACCTGATGATGGCCAGGCTGTGTCTCACACTTGCTCGATTTGTCTAAGAGCTGCAGTAAGTTGTTTTCTTTCTCCTGTTCATGAAAAAATAACATATCAAAATAAGTTTAGGATATCAATTTGACCAAGATATCTGAACTTGACCAAGATATCTCAACCTGACCATGATATTTCAACTTGACAAGACATATCGAAAGAGCCTTTTCAGTGGCATCTATTTTTTTGCTTGAGCTGTTTACGCCACTCAAGTTTCTTTCCAAAATATTTCTCGTGCAGTCCAATGAGGACAAGGACTGCTCACACACAAATACATTTTGTATATACTGCAAGTACGTGTATGTATAAACATGCAACTGAAAAATATGGTTGTCACATTCCTACTGCTTTGCAGGTTTCATCAGATGACCTTTCATGTAAAATGCTGCCTACAGACATCCTCACTCAGGTAACTCTACATTGGAAAATATATATAGGAGCAATAACACAGTGATATTCATTTGTCTCGAAATGTATGGTCAACAAGGGATCTAAGAGATCACAACGTTTTGTGCACCGCTGCAACACTTCGTCAGGTGATAAAATATAACACTCTTTTAAAAAAGATTCCATAATGCAACTTGTTTCAAAGCAGCCCAAAGAAAATCAACAATACCATGATGTCACCGTTTATTCTCTCCATAAAGTTTCTCTACATAATTACCATCCTCAAAGCTCTATGATAAAATCACTGGATAGAGGATTCCTCAAAGTTCTTTGACCAGATCACTGGCTAGAGATTGCTCAGACTCAACTTGGAGGCAAAGCCCTGATAAACAGCAGTCTATGCTCATCTTGATCAGCGGATGTTTGTAATGAGTCAAAGTGATCAACATGCAAGGGAGTCTGGCCTATGGCCATGTCATGGATTGAATTGTTCAAATAGTAAAGAGATCGCATGTATCAGGTCACACACGTATAGGCCTCATCACCTTCATTAGCATCATGGTATGTGACATTCAAAATCATAATGAGTCTGGACGCACACCAAGGGAACACTCGATGCACACCAACACCATGATGTTCAGCGTATCGATCATAATGTGACTGAACATACGAGTCTGACGGAATATCACAAGCACTTTACACCAACCCTCTATCATGGTGTACATGTATTTGACATTCAACACACAAATGAATCTGGACACATGATGACACAACTGAGCACTTTACAATCTATACAGCAGTCTCATTGAACACAAACAAATAGAAAAAAGCACTAGGGCCCTTTACAACAACTCACTATTAAATTATTGTGATATTTACAATATAATGAGTGTGGACACAAGACAAAGAAGATTAAGGGGCACTTCAGGATAGGAATACCCCTTCTCATTATAGTATGTGACAGGTACCCCTGCTCATAACTCTGAGTCGGGACATGGCCATGGCACAGACATCCACCCCCCCCCCCCCCCCCTTGCCCCCTCCCCTTCCATGGGAATCTTTGGTATGGCAGTCATTCATCATTTAACAACAAAATGAGTCAGGAAACAAACTTGCAGAAGGATGGATGCTTGGTATACTTGCCCTCTCTTGCAGCCCCTTGATTAATTAGCAGAGATATTTAGGATCAAGTGAGTCTGGAAAATCATGTACAAGGGAAAGAGTAATGCTTGCATTCCTCTCTCTTGCCCTCATGTCTCTACTCTATTCATATTCAGGTGGAAGTAACATTGGCACAGAACACTTCAAAACGTTTCAATCTCCTTTCTTTTCTGATTTTCAATTAATAAAGACATACCAGTACATGTACAACTCAATATCACTATGGTTGAAAGCTTTTAACAAAAAGGTTGATATAGCTGGATGTGATGTTCTTCACGATGGAAGTGAAAAGCAAAAACCCCACATATTATTCAAGAGAAGACAAATTTGCTTTGGACTAATTCAATATTTCACTTCAAACATGTACACTTTTGATGTACGGTCTATATAAAGTGGAAGTAGAAAAAGAATTCCATAGAATTCATCCATTCACAATTACAGTAAAATTTATACAGAATTTGTTTCACTTATATGTATGTATATGACTGAATGAATTTACCCACCGTAGACTGAAAAGCCAATCCGATATCAATGACACACATGTAGCTTTATACTTGAATCCATTTGGTAGTACATAAAAAAGTTCCAATATTATACTTGGATGATATCAAACACACTATCCAATGTCCTATCCACATGATGCGATGCCATACTGCACTCAATCACACACTGTCCACATGATGCGATGCCATACTGCACTCACTCACACACTGTCCAAGAACGTGTAATGTTTACATGCAGGACAGGAAGAAAATAGAACAGTCGTCTCTTCAATCCCAAGTGTGAGTGGTCATACGTCACGTTGTATGACGTTGCTTGAAAACTGGAAATTTACTACTTCCTCAACCTCCTTCGGTTAACAGCATTTCATCATCATTCAATAACCTACATTCTCACTGATATCATACCAAGAATCTTACAAGTATTTTCACTTATATAACTTTTATAACTTTTAAACTCTTTTTTTCCATAATGTCACTATGCTTTTCGAATTCTTTATCAGTGAAAGTTTAGGTATTTTAATAGGCTGGGGATTGCCTCGACAGAACCTTAATTTGGTTCTTTTGCAATTTCCATTTCATGTTCATTATCTATTTTTTTATTGATTTCTTACTCTTGTCTTTACTTCTCCTTTTAATTGTGTGTTTAAAGTTCAATGTATACTGTGTATCCTACATGTAAATATGTTGTCAATGTACAATGTTTTTCAATGTACTTTTTTTAAATAAATGAACTTGAATAAAATAAAATTGAATTGAATTGAAAGTATTTTCATTTAAGTGACAACTAACAAAATGATGAAAATTATCACTTAAACTACTTACATGTATGGCAGCATGTGAAAATTCAAGAAATTACAACTTACAAATTATAGCTAGCTCTGAAAAACTGCACTAATAGTAATAGACAACAGATCCAAATGAAGAAGGCTCTTCATGAACTACTTATTCAATGGCAGTACCTGTGAGTATTATCAACACTATCATATAGACCTAGAATCAATATATTTGTAGTTTACATGCATATTATAACAAGAATAATCAGTGTCACACTGCTAAGTGAAATTGAAAAGTACTTGTATTGTTTACTGTTGGAAAAGACATTCTGTCTAAGCAGCATAGGGGTAGTAGGTGGTGACAAACTTATTATATTCTTTTAAAAGTTCTCCTCTAATTATGATATCTATGACAAAAGTTATTTGTAGTGTAGCATGAATATAATCATTCTAATATAGAATTAGTTTTCTTACCAAACATTGGTAATTTACTAATTTCATATAAAACTTTCAGGGAAGTCTTTTTTCTACAATGCAACCTTATCAACATGTTGAGTATCTCTTTGAGGGTCTTAAATCACTGATTGAAACATACTAGGAAATATGGCTCATTTAGATCAACATTGCACAATAATCTAATTTATACTGATATAGCATACAAAACATGAATATCGCACCAAAAATTATATCTTTACCATTACAAAATTTAAAGAATTATATTGCCACATCAACTGATTGTTCCCCCTATTCCACAAACCCCTGAATATTTCCTCTCTCAGGAACAGTAATTGTCAAAGTTACTCAATCTAAACTAGGAATCTTTTGATACTATCATAGCGAAAGACCTCAAACAAGATCATATCACAGAGTGCTGTGAAGATTTCAAACAAACTTTCTTTGCTATCTAGAGTAAAGTGAAACCTATCAGTTTCAATTTGGGAGGAAATGCAATTAAATTTAGAAGCTTAACTGATATCACACAAAGAGAAAGGAAGTTAGCTGTCTTCATATCAGCATGAACTTCATGAACATAACCAAACTAGTACAAAAAACATGAAAAATAAGAAATTTGGGGTGTTCACATATAGTTGTAGACACTGTCATAGTCAAGTATAACAAAAATAAATTGAACAAACTACATGAAATATTTGAATTTGTTTTTTCTATGACAGAAACTGCACTCATTATGGAAATGATAATGATGATCATGGCAATGATTTTAATGATGATCAAATTGAAAATTTGGTGCTGGTACAAAGGATTGTGAAGATGACTACTTTGATGATAGAGATGGCACTTGTATCAAATTAAATATCAAATTGCGCAAAGTTATTCAAAACCTTTTGTACATGTACTAGCAAGGCATATGGACAAAGACTATTGATTTGATTAACTCTAATACTGGACCCAACAGTACCTCTACTCCTAATCCTAACCTAATTCAATTCAATTCTCATTTCTTTCATTCTCGATTAAAAATTACATTCATACAAATGATACAAAAGCACAATCACAACATAAGCTCTAACCCCTTGTCTCTGTGTCTGAAGCTGATGTCACCACTCAAATGTCAGATTGTTATTAATTATCAAAACTAAGCCTGTTCAAATGTGTTTCTTTCACTTTGGTTTAGTGCAAGCATGACCTGTAATAAACCCTGATATGAGTGTATAAGGATGTCCTTTCTTCATGCAATTAATATTCTTTCTTCCCATTTCAAGTTTCCTCCTTAAATGCTAAACAGCTTCCATTCCAAAACAACTTAGGTATTCAGTAATCGTATCAATTTCTGACTTTTTTCATATTGATGAACAAAATATATTCAGGGATCATAAAAGGAGGATGGTAATTAAGTGTCTTTAAAAAGAAAATTGTAAAGAAATACTTCTTCAAAACTGTCAAAGATCTTGGAGAGCAAATCACTAGTAACATAATGAAATGGCTGATGGCCAAATGATGATACCTAGTACCGGTACTCAATCCATCAAACCGATGATACTATACAGGTGACAGAGCCAGAGCCTGAAAACATTCAGCAACATTTCTGAATAATAAATACCCTTTTCTTTGGAAAGTAATGACAACACGACACCCCCTGAATCATTGAGAACAAGAGGTTGGATCAATCACAGGGCGTCTCTATATTAGACTGGGCAGGCAGGCAGTATGAGGAAGGATGTAATCAGTGTATATAGTCTAGCTAGCTAGCCAAATACAAGGAAACAACAACCTTTCTGCCAAGTGACCAAACCCTTCATCATCCCCTGTACAGCACAGGACTCAGTCAATGATGAAACTACATGTATTGGGAAATGGGATTCCGTGTTCCTACATCGCCTATGATCATCACTGTCTATTACCATCTGGTTAAAGGTAGTAGTCAACATTTTCAAGTAAAATGAGAATATAGATATACTCAGAAATTTTGTATTAGATATTGTTAAATTTGGGTGACAGTCTGAAATGATTACATCGTTTATACATTTTATACCCTACCAAGGCAGATCAAATTGTGCAATTAATTTAATGGTGTTTGCACGAATCATGAAATGTTGTATTAAACGATTAACCCTCTATCTGGTATGCCAACTACACACACACATTACCTAATGTCACAATTGAAATACCTCTAATTAAAATTAAAGATGAAACCGAACTACCCCTGTCACAGTATGTTTTTTTTATACTGACAGAAAATTACCCTACAGTTAAGCAAGGTAAACATACACACACTATTCCAAATTTTGACTTTCCATAATCCTATTATGCCTTTGGTTGTTTTAAATGGGTCATCTCCAAGATCCATTGCTCTCTTTTCCCATTTCCTCTACTCTAAATACAAGTATGTTACAATTCATCATGCTCCAAAAAATGTAGACGAACAATGTACAAGTTTATCTGTTTGCACCCTTTCACTGCCTTAGACATTTAAATCTCCAAAATTGTTAAATTACATTTTTTTTACTTCAAGATTGCCTTTAAAACAAGTTCATAAATTGTACAGTACATGTACAAACATGATATCTTGAAGTAAAAAAGAAAGAAAAAAGAAGGGTTTGGCGATTTCTCAAGATGGGCTAAAAGATACATCTAAAGTGCTATGGACAGCAATACATAAAACAAGAATAGTCTTACATTGCAAGAAACATTTCTATATTAGACAGAATTTCTAGGTTACTGCAGCAATTTTTGTTGCTAAGGAAATAGAACATAATTTCGAACATAATTGCCAAACGAATATTCACTTTTTATCAGTTCCACTACCCCTATACTCACCTTTACAACATATACTACTGGCCTCTGCACACGAAACAATGTGTACTGCCTGCATACAACATGCCTCTTTTCAGAGTTTCCCATTGAACTGCCCGTGGTTACAGAGATCACACAGAACTAGTGACTAGTGATGAAAACTTACAACTCAGAATCAAAAAGGAAATATCCATTGAAATGCAAAGTCTTAGCCATGAGCTCCGGTCAACTTTGCTCAGTCATTAGGGACTTTAAGATTCGCACCAAGACAATAGGTCTATGCTACGATCGACGTCCTTTTAATGCACTGCCTTGAATGGACGTCACACGTACTAGTCCACGCAAATCTAAAAGTCCCTATTAACACATACAAAGTAAACTAATAATGTAGGAAATCCAAGTCCAACTTCATGACTGATTTGTAGCCACAACACTGAATATGAAGGTTCATTTGAGTAAAGATATGTCCAGAGCAGTCGTTAAAACAATGCATTTAATGAGGTACAAGGAGAGAACTAATCTGCATGTAAACTCACAAGGGAGCTAGCATCAAAGAGGTGATTATGATTATATAGAATAGTCCGCAAGCCATGCATGTATCATATTGCAGGTCAAATATTGAAGACAACTGATACAAGTATTTGTCACTACCCTTACCCCTATCTAAGCTTACCGACCTCCTACTCTCCGTCCCTCTCTCTCTCTCTTTCTTTCTCTCTCTCTCTTAACTTGTGCGTCATACATCATTGACCTCTTCCTTTATTGCCCTCCCCCTTCTCTTTTCCTATTTTGTTGCCAAGTAACATTAATATTTTGTAAGTTTCCCTTTCTCTCTCTCTCTTTATCTCTCTCTGTCTCTGTGTCTGTCTCTTCTCTCTGTCTCTTCTCTCTGTCTCTGTCTTTGTCTGTCTCTATCTGTCTCTGTCTGTCTGTCTGTCTCTCCCTCTCTCTGTCTCTCCCTCTCTCTCTCTCTCTCTTTCTTTCTCTCTCTCTTTCTTTCTCTCTCTCTCTTAACTTGTGCGTCATACATCATTGACCTCTTCCTTTATTGCCCTCCCCCTTCTCTTTTCCTATTTTGTTGCCAAGTAACATTAATATTTTGTAAGTTTCCCTTTCTCTCTCTCTATGTCTCTCTGTTTATTTCTCTGTCTCTCTCTCCGTCTCTCTGTCTATGTCTGTCTCTCTGTCTGTCTCTGTCTCTGTGTCTGTGTCTCTGTGTCTGTCTCTGTGTCTCTGTGTCTCTGTCTCTCTCTCTCTCTCTCTCCAGGGGTGATAGTTAGCATTAAAAAAAAAAAAGGTTTTTTGTTCTCCCCTCAACCACGCCCCCCTTGAGTAAAAAAAAAAGAAGAGGATTTGCGGGGGAAAAATGGCATCTAACAACATTTCCCCCTTTCGAGTAAAAAAATTGGGACAAAATTGGGGAAAAAATAGGGCAAAATAGGGAAGAATAGAGAAAATCAGGATAAAAAGGGAAGAAGAAAAAAAATTGGTAAAAAATTGGTTAAAAAAATCAATTTTTTTTTTTTTTTTTAAATCGGGAAGTAAAAAAAAATTGGGAAAAAATTGGGAAAATTAAAAAAAAAATCGGAAAACCGATTTAAATCGGGTTTTTATCAGGCCTGTCTCTCTCTCTGTCTCTCTCTCTGTCTGTCTCTGTCTCTGTGTCTCTTTCTGTCTCTGTGTCTCTGTCTCTGTGTCTGTCTCTGTCTCTGTCTCTCTCCATCTCTCTATCTGTCTCTCTCTCTCTCTCTCTCTGTATACCTCCCTCTATCTACAGCATGACCCTGATCAGAAGCTAATGCATGCTAAGA
>JARBES010000112.1:95002-110890 GCA_030265145.1 Strongylocentrotus pallidus
TTCACATGATTGGTAATGAGAGCTTCCATTTCATTTTTTGAAATTGGGGCGTTACCAATACTGGTCTTTACCTTTAAATACATCCAGGACAGGAGTATTTAGCTATTTAGAACATACAGTCCCGATGCAAACTATGCATTAAGTGACATAATACACACAAATTGCATACAAATTGAAAATTACAGTTTAGCTCCTTGCATTATGCATTATATGCCTTGCTATATGTTACCGAATGCACATTCATTTCGAAATGAAATGGAGAAGAGGTAATGTTCACCTCCATTGTTAGGATGATTATTACCATATGTAGTATATTAAGCAAAATGGTGTCTACTTATTGCCCTACAGTAAAGTAAGCTTGACATCTTCGAATTGACAACACCTTAAGGGGTCCAAAATCTTTGTATTTCGATTAAAGGTGTTTTTTTTACTTTCAACTTTTCGTCAAAGATTTTACCTGTACACATTACTTTCAGGGACAATGCATTTTATAAGAACGATGTAGCAATAAATACAAATATTATAGTTGCCAATTTAAAGAGCAGCATCCGAATCATTCTAGCCTTAAAATAACCCTGTCCTGAAACAGGGAAAGGTTAAATTTGGAAAGTTTCAACTTTACCTCCATCATCAGGATAATTATCGCCGTCTGTTGTCTGGTAAGCAAAATGGCGTCTCCCACCAGTTACCTGCATCTCTGAGCCATCGTAAGAGCCTTGAGATGCGTACGATTTACGCTGTCGTGTCCTGACATGGAGATAGCAATGAAAGTAATTCAATTAAACCATTGCTTACGGATTCTCTCATGTCCTCAGACTTAAATATAACATCCACAGGTCCCCATATGTAGTGGGTTAAATAATTTCCTGTTATGCACTTGCACTTGATATGATTCTAATTAGCTTTATTTATATCACTACTATATCTTAAACAAAATTGCATACAGGAGAGATGTCATTCTGGGTGCCAGAATATAGATGGCTTCTCCAATATTAATAATTTACAATTTAAAAAAAAATCTACCTTCTTTTGATACGAAAATAAGCTATTTATCAGCTCATAGCTTCCAGAATAGTGTAAAGATTTAACATTTTCAAGATGTCTACGTATATTTAGTGGTGGAGAAATTTATAAAGCAGACACACATTATTTAAGCAAACGGTTTGAATGTTTAGCTTCGGACAAAGATAAGATTAAGGGCTGGTCACTGATACGATAACGGTAATGATAACGGTAACTATTACTATATATCTACAACTACAACTACAGATACAGATACAACTACAGCCACAACCACAACTACAACTATAAAAATAACTTTAACCATAACTATAACAATACTCTGAATATAACTCTAACTTTAACTATAACTACAACTATAACTACTACTATAACTACAATTATTGCTAAAAAAGAAAATAGGTAGAACAAGTTTTTGGATCCCAAAAAATTGGTGCGGATGGTTCATTGTCTTAATGCGGTCAACAGCATCGATAAGCAGTTATACCCTTCCAAATACAATCCGGAAGACTTATCTCATGTTTATACTGTGTAATATATCACCACTGTGGTTATTGTTATTGGTTATACAGATTGGCTATTAAAGCGATTTACTTACGGGTCCACAATGACGTCATCACCTACGTAATCATCCATGAAGGATGCTGAGCTTAGAAGACGTGTTGTACGCGGTGACATCCGAGACGTCTGTTACGAGTGAGAACAAAAAAAGTGCCCCTTAACTCATTGACTACAGAATTCTCTCACTCCCATAGGCTTTTGTGCAGGAGCCACCAGGTTCTCGTATTCGTAAGCAATGGGTTAACTCGTCGATTCTTAGAGAACTTTGATAAATATTTCATTTCATCTTCGGTCTCCCGGGTGGGGATGCATACTCTTTTAATTTCGTTATTTTCTAGGCAAAAATATTATATGTTTTTACAAAACTGGATGTTTGAAGGGATCTTTATCATCTCCATCTTTTCAAAAGAAGTACCAAAAAATAACATTATGAATTGAACAATCTACACAAAACAATATTTATTTCATTTATTTATAGGTGGAGGCACGTCCAACTTATCTCAATACAAGAATCTTGTTTTTCATTGGACATTCGTTTGTCTAACGTATGTATCTATCACTGTTGTACATTTGCTATACTACTTTATGATCTAAGATAAATGGAATAAAGACTTTATTTGCAGGTCTTTTTTATTATTTTGTAATGAAAAATTTGTTTTATTTGGCGAAGAGCTGAATGGATTATCCTGCATGTGGACATTGGGCCAGCTTTACCATTATGATAACAAACGATGCTTTCCACGAAAGGATTTATCATGTAACATGTTAAAGTGATATCTACTATTTATTTATTTTTAATAGGGGAGGCAAAACTTATCATTAATAATTCGAAATATTTAGTATGCAGCCTTTGAAAAGGGAAGCATGGTTAATATTATCATCGTTTATCGCATTTTGATGCTCAAAGAATCATAAAAACTTGCGTTTAATCTTATTCTAAGACTACATGAATGTATGCAACACTTTTCAAAATCAGGATGAATATCGAAAAATTGCTAAAAAAATTATTTCTACTTACTCTAGACACATTTTCCAGTGCGGATCTGAGATCATCATTTGTATCTTGGAGTTTCTTGTTCGCCTCACTGTGGATCAGAAAGAAATTATACAGACGTTTTTAACATTTATCCAAAACCAAATTTGGCATATAGTACGAGACAGTGAACAGAAAAATATATCTCTCTCTCTAAGTGCCATATCAATTGACTTTGGTGATCATGCTGTTCCACAACACTCGGCTCCTGGCCTTTTCTATTAGCACCACTCCATTTTCTTTCACTCCTCTCTCTTATAACAATTTATGCAAACTGTCCATCCAAAGTATCCCTCTTCTTCCCCTACTCCTCCTTCCCACAATAAATTTTCCCTTTCACAGCAAGATTCTCTAGACCTTCTTTACACGTAATGTGACCCATGAACTTCAACTGCCTGATCAACATATCGCGTATCAGGTATCATTTTCGTTTGCAGTCCAGCTCTTCTAAGAAGTTCCTTATTACTAGCTTTGTCAGTCTAAGGGATTTTCACTATTCTTCTTTAAAAAAAACATTTCGCAACTTTCCAAACGCTTTTTAGTATCGGATGCTAAAGTTCAGGTTTCCCAACCACAAATAAGTACTGGGTAGATGTAATATACAAAATATAAAAATGGCACATATGGCACATTGAATATAAACCAGACATCCATGAACTTACTGTATTAATTGTAGTTGCCTGGTGAGATTATCCTGCTCTCCAATATAATCCTGTATTACGTCACGGTTACTATAAAAAAAGATTTGTTTAAATAGTTATGATAATAATAATGGCATAAACAAATGCAAGGGAAACAACGTCGTGATAATCTCATTATAAATACATGTAGTTTGTTCAAGAAACTTCTCTCTGGAAATACACACTGTAACCTATAAACAAGAACACGTTTGGTTGGATAATGAAAGTAATCATTTCAAAATCTTCCTTATTAATACGGCAAATTTCATTCAAAGATGGATATTCCTTAAATCATTTCGAAGCAAATAGCATATTGGATTAAAAGCCTATTTTAAGTCGATTGCTATTTTTACCTCCAATTTGAGAAAGGTTTGGAAAAGTTAACCTAAAACTGGATTGGGTAATAACCCTCTTGGAATAAGTAGAAAGACATACAAATCGCGTTAAGTTGGATCTTTGCTGGTTACTATTCATTATTATTATATTTTAGGCCCGCTTTGAGAAGAACAAAAAGCTCCATTTTGCATAAAACTTACCATTGAGGGTAACATTACAATCAATGGCAACTACCGTGGTAACAGGGCTCAACAGCCAATCAAAATCAAGGTTTCCATGGTAGTTACAATCGATGGCAAAATTACCATCAATGAAACGTTTTGTGCTACGGGGCCCAAAGCGAGCCGTCTGGCTTGAACCGTACCGCCATCCTTTCAGCCAGGAAATGACACGTTTGTCAATACATGTATTTTCACCCTGGCCAAGGGATATCAATATTATATCCTACATGTCTGTATTATGTTCTGTTGTATAGTTTATGTCTGATATTACATAATAAAGGAACACGATTGAAAAGGGGAAATTATACATTTTCACGAGGTTGTGTCACGGGTAACTGGTCTTGGCCTTTGTTTGTCCCCCACATTTTGATAATTCTGTTGTGGTATTTCTTAGAATTGACTTTGTATTGTGTAAGTTTGTTATTGTGATTTTTATCAAATGTGCAAATGAAATGAATTGAATTGAAATTGAATGGCTTTGCGTCCAGTCATTCGAAACATTCTTATGCAAGCCTGAAACAGGAAAGAAGTTGGCCATCTACTTACTTTGATATGAATCCGTTTTGTTCGTCAAAGTCGCTTTTCAGTGTAACAAGCTCACTTCTGGACAGGACGATATTGGTCTGGGCCTCAGTAAGACTACTTCTTAGACTCCTGTTCTCACTCCTTAACTGGTCCAAGTCCTTCTTGAGTGAGTGGAGCAGGTCTTCCCGAGATGTGTCTATCCTTTCTGCTTTGTCTTCGGCCTTTCGAAAAAAAAGGACCAGAATGCATCAGATTGTTTTGATGAAAAGGGGATGTCATTGTAAATTTATCCCAATTCAAGATTTCAACTACTACTAAAACAACATTTACTTCTACTACTGCTACTCCTACTTCTACTACTACTACTACTACTAACACTATACACCACCTGTATCACCACTTTTACTAATACTCCTATTGAGAGAGTGGAGTAGGTCTTCCCGAGATGTGTCATGAGAGGGGATGTCATTGTATATTTATCCCAATACACCAGAGTACAACTACTACTAAAACAACATTTCCTTCTACTTCTACTCTTAGTTAGTGTAATTTAGTGTATTCTGTGAGGATCACTTATTAACAACCCTTTAAGTATGTGCTTTTCATGATCCTCCCACTTCAAATATCTTATTATATGTGTTTGTATTTTGAAGATTATATGATATTGTTTTTATCTTGATGTGGAAATAAATGAATTGAATAAATAAATTTATACTTACTGTGTGTATTTGATTGAGATTACTTTTTAACTCCCGAATCTCTGCTTCAAGCAGCTTTTGAATCTCAGCTTTCTCCAATTCTGTCCGTTCCCTTTCCTAAAACAGAAGAAACAATAATTGTAAGGATTTAGTATGAAGCCTTACTACCAGGGCCCCGTCTTATAAAGAGTTGCGATCGATCCGAATCAATCGCAAGTTTGCATTTTTCTATATGTTATGTACATTGCTGCGACTGATATCAATCGCAAATTAGTCGCGATTAATCGAAATTGTTTATAACACGAGGCCCTGGAGTATTCTAAGATGTTACTTGAAGATGGTTCTATTCAATACATCGCCTTTTTAAAACCCCTGTCGCAAACACGAGCATTAGGGACAAATTAAAAGATTTCCGTCTCAAAAGGCAACATCTAAATAGGGACTGAGCCTGGATGATGCTCGAAAACAATGTTCAGACTACCGAAAGGCACGTGGCAATGAACCGTGGAACGTATATAGTACCGAAGCTGTGACGTCATAAAAATCTATTTTTAGAATTTCTCTTTTTTTTTTCATTTTCCGAAAGAGCATAAAAAATAATGTCCAAATGTCGAAAACCGAATATGTTGAGTATTGGCTGATATATGACCATCTGAATAAATATAAGTCCTATGGGAACTCAGTGTTATATGCTCTGGCTCCTAAAAAATTGAGAAATTCTAAAAATAGATTTTTTGATGACGTCACACTTCACCACTCTATACCTGCGAAGGAGTGGGTCCTCTTGAAAGAGATCGCCATGCCCTAGGTCTGGAACCTGCTGAATTTTTCCTTGAAAGAACCACTGCCCCAGGAGACACATATCCAGGTCCTGGACTGATACCACTTCGCCTTAAGTCCGGCGTCGACTTGTGCAGATTCATATCTTGCCAGCTTGATCTGGTTCTAGCCGGTTTATGCTGGGATGGTTTATGAAAGCCAGAATGTTCGCTCGAGAAACCAGAGGAGCTGCTGGCACGCTGGAGATCAGGTACAGACTTGGTTCTGTTCAGGTCAGAAGCAACCATTGCTGTTGTAATAGAACGGCCATCTTTGAACGCTCCAGGGGCTGCGGATATTCCCGACTGTCCGACCAGAGGCGTTGGTTTGTAGTGTTGCGGCAATGGCTTCGTAGGGATTGCAGTATTCGGTAAGGACCCTAAATCACTGTTCCTTTGCAATGCATGTATTGCACTCTGACCAGGCTGTCCGACCAAAGGCGTTGGTTTGTAGTGTTGCGGCAATGAGTTCGTAGGGATCGAAGTTTTCGGTAAGGACCCTAAATCACTGTTTCTTTGCAGTGCATGTATCGCACTCTGACCAGGCTGGGCAACAAATGGTGTTGGCTTGTAGTATTGCGGCAACGATTTCATATGATTTGAATCGCTTGTTGGCCAAGCCTGTACCCCATCTCTTTGCATAGTGTGTGTTCCGCTTGTTCCATGCTCATCAGTGAAAGGTGTCGGCTTACAGTGTTGGGGCAAGGTGGTATGTGATGTATTTTGATGGAAATTTTGATTATTCTGTTGATTTCTACTCGTAGCAGAGTAAGAACCCAGAGGGATTGGCTGGTCATATATCGAATGTCTCCCGTCGTTCGAAGCACCATTACTCTGTTGCTGCTCCGTCGACTTCAGTGCTGCACTTTTCTGGAGTGCAGCCCTTAATTGGTCAGAAGCAGATGGAATACTTGGTGATGGGGCATAGAATGGTTCGTATACAGGATGACTCTGTTGATGATTCAAGGACGGCTGTGCTTGACGCATGCCACCATTTTGATTCTTCAAGGCCGGCTGCGCTTGATGCATGCCACCATTTGGATAAGCATTCTTCTGATTCAACAAACCACCAGATTGTTGATTGATTGGCGCCTTTTGCTGCAGGCCCTGTCCTGAAGGCTGCCCATTCGGCTGCACCGCATCGTTTTCCGTTGACCTCGGAGCCTGTTGGTAGTTCCCTGTGGTCTTTGAGGTCAGGTGAACATGTTGAGCAGTGCTGTGGTTATGGGTGGCTGCATCGTAAGGTCTTGGAGGAGGCATTGGTTCAGAGTAGTCATCCAATACCAGCGATTTGAAGGCACCGCCAGCCTCACTGAGTGACACGGTTACATCGGTCCAAGCTGTCTTAAGTCCGTTAAAGCTCAGATCCATTGTGAAATTGTGTTCTTTTCCAAAACTTCCAGAATACACTTCAATAAAAAATCAACAGGTCTCTTGCAACAGACTTCGAAGACCGTCCCGAAATATCCATTTAGCCTGAGATCTATTGTGAAGTCGTGTCCTGTTCCAAAGCTTCCAAATATTCCCTAATCAGCAATCAGCATAACTCTTGGTAAAGATTTCGAAGACTCTCCCAAAAGATCCACTTAGGTTGAGATCAAATGTGAAATCGCATCCCTTTCCAAAGCTCCAAGATATTCTTCAATCAATAAACAACATAACTCTTGCAAATGATTTCGAAGTCTGTCCCGAAAGATTAGTCGTCGTTATTATCTCCCGGATGTTCGAACGGCAATCTTTTTAAACATACGTGGTGGAAGACCACAATCTTCACATGGTTCTGAGTTCTCCTTTGTCACAATAAGCAAGGTAAAAGTAGCATATGTATATACCCCCATGTGAGTTTCCTTTACATCCACTTAACCACAGACATAGTTAGGTTTCATCTCTTCCAGAACAACATCCACGATGCTCATTAAAACTCCAAAGTTTGTTCAATGGAAAAGAAAGTTGCTGGATAATATATTCCATACAACTGCCCCGTACAGGCATATATACACTAATCGCGACAATGAAAGCCTGGGACAAGCCAGGATACGACAAGTTTCTAAAACTCGATTCAACTTTCTGTCTTCGGCAACAGTGGTAAAAAGAGGTATATAAGAAGGATGAATGAGTACGCCACAAACACCTTAAGAAAACCACCTTGTTTATTGATCATCGCTTCCTAGACTGGTACCCTAACCCATCTCAAGGCGATCCTTCATTGGTGCGCTTCCTTTATTGATCTGAAGATGGTATAGGAATGCAGTCTTTTTGAAAGGCGGTATACCCTGCCGTATTGATTTCGCTTGTGTCAATCGTTGAGCTGTTCACCCTTCTATTGTTCAACTTACAATGTGTTTATCAATCAATAAACTGAACGAATAATTTAGTCTTTTACAGGGCCCCGTTGCACCAAACTTACCATTGATGGTAACTTTGCCATCAATGGTAACTACCATGGAAACCTTGATTTTGAGCCCTGTTACCATGATAATTGCCATTGATAGCAAAGTTACCTTCAATGGTAAGTTTCAAGCAACGGGACCAAGGACTCAGCAACGCAAATTTAATAGTCCGCATGATGTGGATAATACAGAACTAAAGTATAGCATTATATTTCGTTCGCAACATTCAGCAAAAATCACCTTCATTACTCTTTTTCGGTAAATAATATGATTTATTGAATACCATTATTTCATTTTGATACATTAATATTCTGTTCAGTTTTCATGAAGTGTTCCCATTATCGACAGAGCGTGTTGAACTATTTTTAACAAAACCAAAATGCTTTTTTTTAAAGCTACCTATTCACCAATAGTCACATGTTAACATGGTGCTCGATTTACAATGGTTTCAGAGAAAATACTGGATAATAATAGATAATAATTTGCATGCATAGATGACATTCCTCCTACCTCTTTTCTGACCCTCTCCTCCGTTCTCGTCATCTGAACCTCCATCTCATACTCCAGCTGCTGGAGATGCTCAGTGTTGGTTTCATTCGTCCTGTTACCAAGGAAACCAATCAAGTCCTTATTAATTTTTATGAAATCTGTGTGTAGCTACTTCTTGTTAACAGGCGGCAAAACAGATCTCCCACTTGTATGTGAACGCACATTGATCAACACATGTGATTACACTCAAAATTACTGTGAAAGTGTATGTTTGTTCTGGCCGAGTTACCTTCCACATATGTTTCCAGATGTTTGCGACAATCACAATGTACTATCATTTTTATATACAGTCTAAACATTTTTTTGAATAAATTTCTTTGAAGCAAGATTGTACAAAATGGTATGAAAATGACTTTGTTATTTGCTCTTTGCTCAAATGACGCAACTTTATGATACGTCGATCGTCCCATGAAAGTACTTATATATACAAACGTTTATATATATTCCTTACAGAAGGAGAAACACTCTCACTGCCACATCAAATATAAAGGAGCTTGAAAAAAAAATTGTGATTATTTCGTCCTTTTTTCCTCACTTTGTTTGTTTTATTTCTTTGTTCACAAGATGAAAAAAATATTCCTCTAATGGAGCCACGTATCTGCCCAAAACACACACACACAGTTAACAAATCAAGTATTCATACCCTTATCAAGTTGTGTAATTGTTTAAATATTATAACATTTGTTTTGTCCCTTGAGAATGTGGCATATTAAACGAATACCTTTAAGTAGTAAACAAATGCCTTAGTTCAACCAGTCCACCTTTCATTCTTGAGTGTTACGAAACACAACACATATCAAATGTACAAGGGGTATGAATAATTATGTTGTTAAATGTTCATGCAAATTTGATTTCAAAAAGAAAGTTTACCTTTTTAATGACTTCTCCAACCTATCGACCCCTGATTGGTACTGCCTGAGATCTTTTATGACGTCATAGATGACGGACTCGTATTGTCGGAGGATTTGAGGCACCTCTGACGAATGGAGCTGCTGGTATAATTCACAAATTTGGTCTTGGCTAAAAAGGAAAGAGAAAACAGAATTTATTTATTTTAATTTACTACTTATACAGTCAAACCTGTCTACAGCGACCGCCCAAGGGAAGCACAAACAGTGGTCTTTATAGACAGATGGTCTTTGTAGACAGGTCCCTTTATTACATGCTCCAATGAGAAACCATTTTCAAGGGAAACAAAAAATGTGCTTGTTGTGGACAGGTGGTTTTTGAAGACAGGTGGTCTTTGTAGACAGGTGGTCACTAAAGCAGGTTTGACTGTGTATATATATAGCCTATATGGATACTTTCGAACTCAGTTACTGTACCAAAAATGTAATTCAACCAAAAATAGTCAGCTTATTCGACTGCGAGCATTTTTTAAAAACTAATAAGCCATGGGAAATAAAATCGTAACGAATCAACAAACATTTAAAAATGGGCTCCGCGTGATTTATTCGGATGTAGGCCAAAACGTGTTCGGATACATTATTATACTTCCAAAGCATACGCATAAAAGGAAATAGTACAGCTAGTCCCATTTTTTTTTATTGTTGTGAAATAGCACCTTGAAAATAATTCACTTGCAAATGAAGCTCCCATGGATTCTTTACAATTAACAAGTGTTTTAATATTGAAAACATGAAAGTACGGATATGAATTTGAATACGAATATACATTTATATATATATATATATATATATAAAATATATGTGTGTAATATTTTTATATTTTTTAATATTTTTTATATTGAATTTGAATTTATTAACAACAACATAGCACAATGTTATAATGTGATATCTTTGAGGGTTCTATTGCCAGTGGAAAGATATAATCATTTTTATATTAGTATGTTGAAATATATTATATACATACCCTAAAATCAAACACTTGCACAAGTACACTCAAGCAACCCAACACCCAAACACACACCCACACACACTCACACACACATACATAAACAGTATTGAATTTCGAGTCCGCTTTCATGGAATTCCCTTGCATATGTTCCATATTATTTAAATCAAATAAACCACAGGCAGACGTCTCATTATCGCTGTATTTCAACCGCTTCGACCTTTCTTATGTAAACAATAATTTTGGAGTATGTTGACATTCAAGATATTAGATAACCACACATTTACACACAGGTGCGTTTCACGTCTTATCTCGTTAAAGCCGAGGGGACAAATGTGTATTAATGGTCATATCTGACATCGAAAATCTTCATACGACATAATAACAATGACACTGGTGATACGACAGGTTGACATTCAATTTAAGATATCTATACATTTACACTTTGGTGCGTTTCACTTCTGATCTCTTTAAAGACGAGGAAAAGATGGAGTATTTATGACCGTTTCTAGCATTTAAGATCTTCATAGAAATATAAATAATGATAATGATGATGCGATAGTAAGTTGACATTCAATTTAAATTTAAGATAACACTACATTTCCACACATATAGATGCTTTTCTCTCCTTAGTTCGTTAAATGAAAGGAAAATACAGTGTGGCGAGGTTTATATTTCGCAGTAAAATCTTCTTTTGAAATAATTAATGGCATTTCCAACTCAAACGATGATGTTTGAGTGTGTTGGCATTCAAAGTAAGATAACCAGACATGTACACACAGGTGCGTTTCACGTCTTATCTCCTTAAAGCTGAGGGGGAAAGAGTCTATTTATAATCATATCTGCCCGCACAACATATCAACGATGACAATGATAATACGACAGTAGGTTGACATTTAATTTAAGATAACCATATATTTACACACATACATATAAATTTAACATCTTAGCTCGTTAAAGGAAAGATGGAATACAGTGTAACGAGGTTTATATTTTGCTAATAAAATTAATTCTCCATATTTAATATTAAGGGCATTCCTAACGTTAATGATGATGTCGGAGTATGGCGACATGTATTGTAAGACCCTACATTCATAAACAGATGCATTTCGGTTCTTAGCTTGTTAAAGGATCAAGGCATACAGTGTGATGAGGTTTGTATTTCATATTATAAAATCTCCATCTGATATATTAATGACATTTCTGATGTGGTAATGAAGGAGTTTGTTAAAATTCAATGGAAGATAACCATCCATGTCACAGGTGCGATTCGCGTCCTGTCTCGTTAAAGGATAGAGGAATACAGTGAGATGAGGTTTTTATTTTGCACGTGAAATCTTCATTTGAAATACTAATGACATTTCTATTGCAGTAAAGGTGTGTGATGACAATGAAAGAAAGGTAACCACACACATACAGATGCGTTTCTCTTCTTAACTCGTTAAAAGGTAGAGAGGAGGTACTTTGTATTTCACATTATAGAATCTCCATTTGAAGTATTCATGACATTTCTAATGTCAACGGCAGTAAAGTTTTGTGATGACATTGAATGAAAGATAACAACACACATACAGGTGCGTTTCTCTTCTTAACTCGTTAAAGGGTAGAGTAATACAGTGTGATGAGGTTTGTATTTCACATTATAGAATCTCCATTTGAAGTATTCATGACATTTCTAATGTCAACGATAATGAAGGAGTGTGTTGACATTCAATGAAAGACAAACATGCATAACACACATACAGGCACGTTTCACTTCTTAACTCGTTAAAGGAAACGGGGAATTTCATGTGATAAGCTTTATATTTTCACATAAAATCTTCTTATAAAATATTAATTATACCCCTAATGTCAACGACAATTAAGAAATTTGTTGACATCCAATGAAATGTAATCCTACATTTACATACTGGTGGATTTCTCGTCTTAAGTATTAAGAGTCGAGAGGAAGGGACTGCATTCATGGTCATATCTCGCGTTTAAAATTTTCATATGACATATTAATGACATTTCAAATATCGACGACGATAAGGTATTAAGGTTTATACATTCAATATTATTTGATAAATATGCACTGTCGCACACGTATAGGGCACAAAACTCCTTGTACTGGTTAAACTGAAGTTTAATACACTGCATCTGTGTTAACTTTTTTTAATATGGATATTCAAATGGAACCTTGAATTCACTGTGAAATAACGTTCACTTTTCATTGGTGCAGTTATTGACGAGAAACTTAGAATTACGAGATATCTTAGGATATGACATGCAGTTTGGCGAAAGTATTTGGGGGGTTATTTTTAAGTGTAAACGGCCTTTGATAGGGCGTATCGTTGGACTGATTTGGACTAATTTCTCTTGAATAACTTTTCGTATGGATTCTTTGAGTATTTGCATAATGACAAAGTATTTTTGTTTTGATTGCAAGGAACTATAGCAACATCCAACTAGACAAAGGTAATGATTATCATTCCAGACGGTGAAAACAAAACCTGGAACCTCATACCCATCTTTCCCCCTTATCCCCGGAGATATGCATTATTTGCTTTTAAAGGCCAAGTCCACTCCAAATGAAACTTACTTTCAATAGAAGCAGACAAATCAGACAAAACAATCAAGAACAGTTTAAGAGTAGTCTAAGAGGAATTATGTCAAATGTCAAATACTGTTCGTGTAAACTTTTTGTCCATCTGATGTTTTCATAAGGCAGGGCACGTCTCATGCTAGACATACAACATCACAATACATAGTTTGACAACTCTTGCTGACTCCATCTGACATTTTCAGTTGAATTGCATTGAAACACAAAAGACCTGAATCACATTCCAATAACACGATGCTTATGCTGGGAATCCGAGATGAACTGACAATGGACCTACGTATTATCATTCATTCAAAAACAATTAAACAATTTCATTATCAAGGAGGTTATCGATTGAATATTTCCTACACGTGCATAGTTAATACCTTCATGGGCGTTTAATATGAAAGCTGCTACGTTTATGTAATGTAGGGGCGATTCAATTCAACCTAATATATATCTTTTTACTAATATAATGTATGTTGTTGCATCTTCCTATAATATGTCTTCCTTTACTCGATATACTTTGGTTTTGCATGGATAAGTGCTAGCTCCAAGCAGATTTATATGTAAATATCTATTGAAGGGTCGAATGACAATTTACTGTTACATAGACAAAAATAATTCTAATACCTCTGATAACTCATGTTAAGCAACACAAGAATGTTGAAGAATTTACACATTCACTGATCAAAATTGTGAACTAAAAAATTGCCAATGAAATTCAAATTGTGTTTTTGCCTCGGTATTGAAGCCATTTTGTTCGAAAAAGCTAATTTATGTAAGATGAACCAAACAACATGGTTCAAGCATCAGAATTCGGCTGATATTATGTACTCGGATACAATGTTCTAATATGTTGTGATTCAACTTCATTCTAGTCATTGAAATTCACTGAAAAACAGAGATTTACTTTTCAGTTGAAAGAAATTAAATTTATGTTTTTAATTATAATATAGCATGCTTTTCACGACCAAGTTCTTTAACAGCCTTGTTCTAAAACCATATGTACTATTTCAGATGGAAGAAATTATATCAATATCTTTAAAGTAAATCTAGCATGTTTTCAACAATTACTTCAACAATTACATTTGTTTTAAGTAGCCGTATAACAGCCATGGTCTGTAATAGACTATACTATTTCAGTTGGAAGAAATTATGTAAGTGACCGCCATTTTGAACTTTGCAACAAGTGAATCATGTTTTGAAACCATGCTGATATGTCTAAAGTCTAGTCCGTTTTTGGCTTACAACAGCTGCTCTTATCTTATGTGTCTTCTACATATGTATCTATTGTATACTTCTTTCTAATATCATCTCACCTAACATTCCTGCATCATTTGTGCAACATGTCCTTTTCTCCATATACAAATGTATTTCTTTGTAATCTTCTAAAGTTTAAAATGCATTTCTTAATGTAAAATGTAAAAATCTTATCAAATACCGCTGACTGACAAGGAATAATTCAATTAGTAATCGTTTTCATGGTTTTCCGGGACATTTTTTAATAATTTACACTTATTTCTTCATTATCTATAGATAAGGCAGTACAATTAACGCTTCTAAAAGGGGATAAATACTTTTACAATTGTTTTAGTTTGATCACGTTCTATTCATGCATAACAAATTATATATGTATATATTGTTTATTTAATTTCGTGTCAGATGTAAGCTCCAACACAGGTGTAAAGTGTTGCAATATCCGGATTGAAAATAACTAATAACAGTTCTAATGGCATTTCCGTATTAACTGTCATGGCTGTGTGCCACATAAAAACTTGGTATTATTTTAACAACGATACTTATGTACCTGGGTGTTATAACACATAACTCATATCATATTAAATGACAAAATAATAATAATTGCAGTATGTCTTGTTTACCCAGGGTAGCCTCATGCACCAGCATTCATTAATACTGTTCTTCTTGGGGCCCTGTAATCATAATTACCCCGGCATTTCAATATCATCATATTTTATCATAACAAAGGTCTACTGCATGTGTTGTACAGTAAACCGGGTTTTCCATACACTCACACACTTGGTGGGAATATAAAACAATCACACAGTATTTCATTACATTGGGTGCTATTAAACAAACACCTCCAACCTCACGTTTAGACCATACATTATGCATGAGAACGCTCCATATGGCGCCTCCAATATGCCATAGTTCATGGTAAGACTCGCAACTGGTAGTAAGGTATAAACTGCATCGAATACCATGTATGCAGGCTTATATTTGAAGTTGTGTTGCACTTCATAACTGAATGATTCGCAATTTATAAGAACCTTTTTCTTTCCATTACAATCAGTAAATTCTAAACATGAATTCGAGCTTGCTCCTTTACGGATTTCTCTGACTTTCTGATATTTCTTTTTAACCTTCTTAACAAGAAATAATTTAAGAAAGTGAACGCACTTAAAGATAAAGTTGAGTTCTTGTCATGAGATTGTATTGTGAAAAAGACGGTGTGGCATTGATCAAAAAAGGTTGATCATCTAGCATATCAGTATTGGTGTGTACTGCGAGGTTCTGGAATCATCTATATGGGACTACACCAGGCGCGGATCCAGGATTTCTTAGGGGAGGGGGCCCAACTTTCTTCATTTCAGTGGGGGG
>JARBES010000113.1:615121-626101 GCA_030265145.1 Strongylocentrotus pallidus
TTTTAGGGCTTCAATATTACACCATATCAAAGACACTGATAACACGTAGGGCCGTGCATCTCAGATTTAACATTGTTAAACGACACACAAATATAAAAAAAAAAAAAAAAACATTGTTAAACGATGCCTTTAACACTTGATACTTGTACCGGTTGCTTTAATACAATTGAATTAATGCATTTGCTCCTGCGTCTATTGCTCCAAGCTTAAAGTTAAAGGGTTAGGGTTAGAATTACAATTGGGTCTTAGATTAAATTTAGGGTTAGGTTTAGTTTTATTATTACTGTTAGGTCCAGGGTTGAAGTTTGCAATAAGGTTAGTGTGCAAGATTGACAGCATAGCAATTGTTGCTGTAGCATAACTGTTGTACGATCCAACTCACAGTGAAACTTTTTATTTTGGGTGCACCATATCAAATTTTTCAGAAATTTTTTGGGGGTACTTTTCCAACTTTCATGGGCTCCTTTTTCCATTTTGGCGGCTACTCTTTTCATTAATTCATCATCGCATCCGCAACAATTTATGAGGATTTTACGTACACGTGACATTGTAAAATGTCAGGGATGGATCAAGTTATTTACGATCAAATTTCTGTGTACAATTTTATACAGAGATTCAGCGGCAACCAAGAAATCCACACAATGACTGCAAAGCTAGGAGAGAGCAGCTGCTCATAGTCGTGCATCAATTGTTACAGGGGCGATTTTTGATATTTTCTTTTTTGAAGTCGCCCCCGTAATGGCATTTTTTTTTTTTTTTTTTTTTTTTTTTTGGGGGGGGCTCTTTTTAGTTATTCCTGGGTGAACTTCGCCCACCGCCCCTATGTATTTTTTCCCCCTGCATCAGCAGGAAGCTAAGATCTCTACTACATACCTGAGTGGAATATGAGTTCCCCAAGGTTAGTATTGAACCCAACATGGTTGGAATACTCCTTACTGTAGATCACCCTCAATTCACTTCCTGGTTCAATGCACTTTGTAGTCCTGTAGTAGATGTCTCCATAGAGCTGAATTGCTTCCATGTTCTGCTCAGCTTGCCTCTGTGTACACTGTATATGAGATAGCCAGTCTGATCCACCATCCATGTACAAGAGTACATTGCCTTTGGTGCATAGCTGTATCCAAATACAAACATCAAACTATGAAAATCTTACGCACTAGGCCCCTATACTACAACAACAAAAGAAAAAAGACAAGCTCTTTAGGTTTTGTTTACAAAGAATATTAGGAAATTTGATTTCAATGTTATAAATGAAAATATTGTGCATAATATAACACATATATCTTAACACTACATTGCCATTTAGTCATATATATACATGTAGTTGCCACTTGGTCTAATGCCAGCAAGAGTTTGATTTACTGGTATGGTTTACATGTAAGAGACGTCGTAAAAAATAAAACAGACAGAGCAGGTTATCTCTTCTTATCTGAATGAGGCTGTATGCAAATTCTGCACTCCCTGGGGAGCATTCCGGCCAGTCCCCATTTTACAAGCGCCACTTGCTCATCCAACCACATTAACTTTCGCATTCTACCGGGTACCCATTTAACACCTGGGTGGAGAGTGGGACGTTAGTGCCATGTTGGGGATCGAACCACAACCTTCAAATTTCAAGTCAAGTGCTTAAACAACTCGATAACAACACTTCTACAATGAATGAATTTATTTTATTCTTAGTATGACTGACCTCCCAAGATGACTGTGACAAGCACCCCTCATCCTCTCCCACCAGTTCGCCTTCCAGCGGTCCAAACTGTTTACCCGCAGGGATCTCCTCCTCAGCGGTCACTCCAACGATCTTCTGGTCTTCATCACGACGAGATGAGGAAAACTTGTACCAGAATCCCTCTGGTAATGGTGGAACATCCAAGTCTTCTTCTTCTTCATCCTCCGTCTCCATCTCCTCATCATCCCACTCCTGGTAGCTGTCATCCTCGTCCTCGTCCTCATCGTCGTTCTCCTCCTGCTTTACGTCCTCCTCATAATCATTATTATAATCTTCACCTGTCTCTAACTCACTTATATCCGACTCTAGACCGTCATCATCTTCATCATCTTCATCGTCGTCGCTGTCATCCTCCTCCTCCTCTTCCCTCTCCTCCTCCTCCTCCTCATCATACCTTTCTCCATCCTCCACCCATCCATCTTCATCCCCCTGCTGTGATGAGGCATAATGTGACCAGTCCTCAACACCTTCCTGTTAATCATCAAAATAAAATTAAAATGTTAACGTTAGATTTGCTTAGGCAAAGTAATTACATTTTTATTCTCTATATATGTAGGCACTATGCATTATACATTTGGTTAGCACAAAGATTAAGAGATACACTATTGCACAGGAAGAAAAGATAGGTCATCAGGGCTTTCTTAAATGTATCAAGAGAAGTTATATTTCCAATTGTTAGAATAGTTATAATTGTTATAATAGATTGAAAATACAATTTGTTTATTATAATTATACATGTCACAAGGAGGGTTCTCACCAATGAACATAAAGAGCTGTCTATAATTGGAAATAGCTGTAGAAGGCCAGACCTGAACAATTTCTTAGGAACGCTTGGCCTGCAATTTTTTGTCAAGATATATATCAATGATACCGGTATTACTATCTGTGAGCCAATAATGTTATACTCCTTTGGTGTGACATCAGTTCATGCAAGTAATTCATATGGATTGTGGCTATCCTGTTTGAAAGACAGAACCCTGGTTGAATTTATTTTCTATTGGTATGAAAAGGTAAACAATAATAATAAGCTAAAACTTATTTCTAAGAGAGAAAACTATGTGGAAGGTCATAGAAAACATATGATATGGAGTCTTCTTCTTCTTTCTGAAAAGTGCAGGCTTCATGAAATGAAGATTAACGCACTGTGATAACAGCTATATCGTGCTTTACAAATTCAGTGGGATATATTTCTTTTGTTAATACATGTACATGAACTATTCCAATATTTCAACTTGAACAACAAGAGCCATACATGTACCTTCATCAGTTCCTCTCTTTGTCTCTTTACAGGTTTCACATTACTTCTCCTCCTCTGGGCAGCTGTCCCAATCTTCTGTTCATCCATCGTCCTATCTGGTGCCATAGCAAGCGTTCTGGTCTTCTGTGTACCAATGGTCCTGTTTGTAACCGTAGCAGTTCCTCTTTTCCTCACACTCTCACTCTTTGACCCTTGATGGATGTTCTGCACCAGTCCACTACCGCACTTTTTCTTGTACCGTATAATCTTCTTTTCTTGAGAACCTGGTGGTAGCGTTGTCAGACCTGGATCTCTGGACAGTGTCTCTGGTCTTTTATTAGATTCCATGATCCTACCCGTAGCACTTCCCTCATCTTTTCCAAGATGTTTTGTAATATCATCAATGATACCTGAAGATAAAATGAGGACAGTGTCTCCTTTGCTAGCTGGTTTAGTTTGTCCTAAGCCTTCCGATGCACCAGAATTGCGCACCCTTGAAGAATCTTGTGGAAGGCCATCAGTGGTTCCAGCGATGCTTTGACCTGCACCTTGCTGTCCTAACCTGGTGCGATCAAAAGCCATTTGAGTTTGAATCTCCCTGGAAGGCCCATGGCTACCCCAACCCGTCGACACCCGACTGGCGCTAGAGGCCTGATTATTTGCTGGTAACTCTTGCATCAAGATACCAGATGGTTGTTGGGTTGGTTGACTGGCCGATGTCGGTGTTTGCATAGTAGTGGGCGTGGTTGCAGGATTGAATGAAGCCACTGAGCTTGGAATAACTGGAAGACGTGGACCCATCGAGTGCTGCCATCCTTTTTCAGCTAGTTTACTGGCAAACGACATTCGTCCTGGATCTGTCAACAAATATGAACCCACACATGTACATCAATAATAACAATAATCACATTTGTATAGCGCTTGATACTACATGTACGCACTATTAAAGCACCTTACATTGTAATTATTGTGAACTAGGTCATTGTATTCAACTGCTAATCCAAATAAATGTACGATAGTGCATACACTCTGCTCCCTGGGGAGTATTCCAGCCAGGCGCCACTTTACAAGCGCACACCTGCCCATCTAACAACTTCAACGTTCACATTCTACAGGCCCTTAGTATTGGGTCCCATTTAACACCATATAATATATGCAGACAAAAAATTTAAATTTGTACTATTCCTTTTAGATCAGTTTACATTTTCATACTCATGCAAGTGCGATTTCATCGGAAATCTGATCAAAGTTACAGTGTGCTGTGGGCCTCGTAGATAAACCATCACAACAATCATTTTCTTCCTTGATACTGGAAAGTACATTCAGGATGGGGGGTTATTAAAGATAACATGCTGTTCCTCATTCCTTGATCTAATTTTTTTAATTCTTTTCCATATTGATGTAATTTTAATTTTTCTTTGTATCTTTGAACTTTGTAATCTTTGTTTGTATCAGTCTCTTGACTGTTTTAACATGGAATTTTGATTCAATAAACCAAAATGAAAACTTCTCCAAATCAGAGTTTCAAAATATCTGTCAGAATGTATGCACACAAGCTGTCCAGACACACAACGTTACGTCATATAGCCTTACCAGCCTGAAATGTTTGCATGTTTGCTTGACTGCTGGTTACATCAACAAAGGTGGGATGTTGCTGCCCATGTTGCTGCTCTTGCGCCTGCCCATGTTGCTGCCTATGAAGTTGTTCGTGTTGCTGAGATGTGTACCCAGTGGGTTGGTAGATGAGATGTTGCTGGTAGTGAGAGAGTGGTTGGGTTTGTTGTTGATGAGTGGTATCGTGTTGTAGCCCCTCTCCGCTATAGTAGTCCTGGTGATTCTCCTCCATACTCCCATGTATTCAATCAAGGTTAAACAAACTGCACAGGAGATAAAATCAACCACATCAACCAATTAAACCTGGTCCATGTGTTATAATACTTGTTATTCATGTGCAGAATTTGATGCACGTAGTTGATGGTCCATTATTTAATTTATACTGGGAATCTCGCTCAACAAGCCTAGCTTTTCTGAGATTCCCTTTTTTCCCCTCTCAGTTAAATCAAGCAATTTAAAATATGTTGTCTAATCCTCAAGCATAAATGTACTTTGTAAACTTATTTGATTACGAACATACTTGTCAGAATTTCGTTATCTGTATAATTCATTTGTTCTATTATACTGTATGGTTTATATACGTCATTTCATTTGTGGATACCGGTGTTTGAGTGGAAAATAAATAAAATAAAATAAAATAAAATCAAATCAAATCAAATCAATGTACATGTACCAATAACCAGGGCCTCATTTCACAAAACTTGTCATCAGAGATAAATGACAGGTTTTGGTAAAAGCTAGTGAAATCCTTGCTTCCGATTTGTCACTGATTTTTGTCATTTGTCAGGGAATAGAGGCTTTGTGAAACAGGGGGTCGTTTCACGAAACCAACTCCATGACAGTCATATCTTTGTCGACGACCTACATAGATGTCATGAAGTGAATAGCCATGACAGACACGATATCGATATATCGCGATACTAGCAGCTCAAGAACATACATGTAGTGTTTGTCATGATCCATTTGATTTATCACGAATAACTTCAATTCTTCAAACAAGTTTTGGGGCTAAAATTTTTCAAAAAGAAATATATACAGTACATATTCACTCTCCTAAAATAAATAAAAAATAGTGTCATTACCAAATTTAGATCATCAAACGATTTGCATATATTTGTAAAGATTTTTAAATTGAAGAAAATGCAGTGAGTGTTTTTTTTTTGACAGTCGAATCAAAATTTAGTTGAAAGATACCGTAATGTGATAGTTTATCAACATACTTTTTTGTTTACTGTGACGAGGAATTTTATGGAAAATGCCTTTTCTCAGCCAGTTTATATTCTAGGGTCTCGTAAATGCTCGTTATCTAATTAATTTGATATTGCAAATATTATTTAGAAGAAGTTATTAGAGAGGGGATAATAATGCACATAGACTCTAGGCCCCAAAGGTATGATGGCATCCTAATGAAAGACTATGGATCGACTATGGACAATGGTGTGTAACATTCTTATCTACTTTATTTATATGTTATAATTTAATGATTTGTGATTTAAAGTTCATATTCAGCTTTTAAAAATTTCTGTATATTTTGTATTATAATCAACCCTTTCAAGTTTCATTTCATTTTCATCTTCACGTTTCTCTGATCTGACATAAAAATAACACTGATCTGTATCTTATCGCGTGCTCCCCCCCCCCCCCCCCACCCCCTCTCTCTTTCTCTCTCTCTGTCTTTCTTTTCCTTTAATTTAGCTCACTAGGCCTAGACCTAGACTATATATTCTCTCTTTTTTTCCTTTCCAATACGGAATAGGTCTACCAGTACCATGTCCATCATGTATCATTCACTTCCGGCCCTGGCGATCGTCCCCCCTCTCTCTCCTCCCTCAGCTCAACTCAGATAACACAGGCAGGGATAAAATGATGTTCAGAATACCAACTTACAACAATATTAGCGTTGTGTTATCTCTAGAAGATACAACAAAAGATAACACAAAAATTACAACAATGTTCAGAATACCACCCCTGGCCCATGACCTGGGCCATATGCGCCACCCGCCCACCCGCGCCAGTGCTGAGGCCGAGGCGGAGCTCTTTGTGTGACCTATTCTTCAAGTTCACTCCTGCTTGGAGTTGGACTGAGTTGGACTGGGCCTGGCCTGGGAGAGTTGCGTCGAGAGCTAGCTCTGTACTGCTTTTAAAAGTTAGATCTAATGGCCTAATACCAATGGCTTATTTAATGAAATGAAATGGCCCAGTGGTTTTGCCGTTTTTTTAAATAATGAGAACTAAACTTAATATTCTTACATTTCTCTTCGACAACAACTTCTGGTGGGATTTTCAGGCATCAGCACGGGCTTCGAAGCTCTCACTGATTCTGTACGTACGGCGCGCGAGCGCGCGTTTTTGGCTCAGTGTGTGTCGCGCACGGAGATATTTATTGTTGTGACAATTTTAGAAGAAAAGTAAGTTTTCTTTACCTAATAACTGATGAATTTTATTAATATATTTTAAAGTATTTTCATTTGTATCACTTTGAATGTTTCCTATGCTTCTAGATGCCGCAGAAACATTTATAGAATTTGTTATTTCAACACATGTTCCCATACACTTGAAATTGTGTTTGTTAAAGTAGATCTAACAAAAGTTAGACTAGAACAAGTAATTGAAGTATGAGGATGAAGAAGTAGATGGGTCGGAGTGTGTGTGTAATTGGGGTTTTACAGACGTGTATCAATCAGATATGATTATTTACGTCTGGGACCGACCTTTAACGTCACCATCCGAAAGACGAGATAATAGTCATCGCCTTAAATGAACTTTTCCGGGCAAAGAATAAATGGGTGACGAAAGTAGGGCACATGCTTAACATCTATAATTATCATGTCATTGTGACCGTATTTCCCAGGCAGGCGATCCATGGTGAAAACATTGAAAGACACGAAACCGTCCCCTCTGGTCAATTAATTGACCCCAATCAACGTCCGTTACGCCAATTAATCAATTCTTCCTGACCTATTTTTCAAATCGACGTCATAATTTTAAGTCATGCCGCCGAACCCCTCTCACACTCTGACCAAGTCATTTTTAATTTTCGACCAAGGGCTAAATCTGATTTATAATCGTATATTCCAGGAGAATAATTTTCCTCATCTTCTTTGGTCATGTGATCTGACGTCTCAACCAGATGCTGGTGTCAAAGTTCTGCTCGGTGCATGACGTCATAATTAAGCCTGTATCTTATGAAGCTCATACTGTTTGCAGCGATCTATTGTTTCATCTAGCAGGCACTGTCAGTCATCTTTATTTTGCTTGTTGTTGATTTAGAATGCGCCGTGTTCTTTAAATTGCTTACCATAAATGTTTCCATTGACCTCTTCTTGACAAACTTACATCTAATGTAGTAATGTTGTCACTTTTACCCCCCCCCCCCTCCCCCCAAAAAAAAATCAAAAAAAAAAATCATCTCTTAACGATTAAACATGTTGAATAGGACAATTGTGTTTGGAGTCAAATCTGTGCAATTATGACACCATCATAATTATCAATAGAAAACCTAATGTCACCAAAAGGGCGGTGTGGAGGAGTGGGGGTATCAAAATAGAAATATAGATTTACTTTCGCCAGGGTAGTGGTAAGATTTTGTTGCCCGAAAAGGGATAACATGTGATATTGGTGCTCCCCCCCCCCCTTTTGGGGGGACAATTTTCTGGTAAAGGAGCGTCTCTGAATAACAGCTTCATCACCATCACTACCTTCAGCTTTAAGCCCAACTTCATTGTCATCTTCATCTTCGATAACATCATCGGCATCATCAATGTGTTTGTCAATTAGGCAGCATCAAACCACTCATTAGCTGGTGGAGTCAATAACAAACAGAATGTACGGTTAGAAGAAGAGCTCCTGGAACCTACATCATGGCGGTCATTGTCCTCGATGTATCATCATTCTTATTACGTGTCTTCATTAATGCTCGTTTGTTTGGCAGCATAATTCAGTCGCTTGTGAATATGTCGTTAGAGATAATCAGAACAAACCATTAAGCTAATAGACAACTGGATAAATGTTATACAAAGACTCATCGGTTGTTGACAAACATAAAAACTTGAAAATTAAATATATTTGACTATCCTTCAGATATGATATTATTCACCTCCTCTTTCTTTCTATCCTTATATATCGTATGGATTTTGGGTGGGTGATTTAATTTAGATCATCAGTGGATACAAAAATATTTACCTCATGCCTGACTAATGACTCATTATTTTATTTCATGAAGAAAAAAATACATTAACGTTAGATGTAATATAATCGGGAATGGTTGAATAAACTAGTGGGTTATTAAAAGAGGATCATAATTCCACGTTTGGCTGGACATCTATTTTAATGAGAATAAAACCTTCATAAATCACTCTAATGAGAGCAGCTTCAATGGATGAATACATCTTACTCATACTCCAAAGTGTGTGCCGGCTACAATCCATTTAAAACAGTTCCCATAAAACACGATTTGCGGTAAAATCCTAATTTCTGCTGCATATCAGCAATTTTTGAATAGCATTCAGAACGAGTTATGCGGTTCCCAAGTCATGCCGAAGTATAGAACACCACTTCAATTTTGATTTCAATACTAGACTTGGCAACATAAGATTTAGAATGTGAAAATTCTGTTTCATATGGACTAACAACCTTGTGATTTGAAAAGAATCTGTGGCTAGTATATTAGCTATGTTAAAGGGATCTAAAGGAAAGAGACTCTCCTTGTTGCTTATCTGAATTAGGAAATGTTACAGAAATAGTACAGAAACGAAAATGCGTCACATTAATTATTAAACCTCACCCTCATCCTGAACATTGTCGGAGATAGAGGCCTATTGTCTGTGCCAAGCTTGAAATAGATTCATGATCATGATAATTAAGGGCGTGACCGTCATGGTCTTAAGACTCCATGTAATTAAATAAAATGATCATAATATTAAGTGAGACATCGCCATGGTGTTATGTTATGTATTGTCTATGTGTTCAAGACTATATATTTCCGGTAACGACAATCTAAACGTATAGAGAGAAAACGTCCATACAATATGAAATGGTATCGTGACATAAGTGGAAGAAATAAGCCCAACATTTTTCATGACCAGGCCTAAAATTTTGATAGGGAGTTATCATGGTTATAGCAAACAATAATTCAAATGAACATTTTCTGAAAGAAGTTAATATTTCTTGATTAATATTTCCAGCCTTATCTTCAATGTTTAGCATTATACTGTAAATGCACAATACCCTCCTCAACATGTTATTTCTCCGTCTCATCATCTCTATATCACGGTCTTTCTGTCTCGTTATTCTCCATTCCCCTCTGTTTCTCTATCTCCTCTTTTTACATAGGTCTACTGAATAAACTTAACAAATATAAATATATACACGCCATATTAGCCAGAAGTACCGATGTTGCATAATCTTCTACATCACCCTGATTCGCTTCAATTACGTTTTTATATTTACAAACAAGCGCTTCGGAAGGGTTTCAGAAGTATAGGGTGCTCAAAATGAGCGAAGTACCCAACGCCGTGTAGTACATGCTACAGCGCAACAAGACATTTGGTTTCGCGACATTTTCTCCGGGCTATAATTATGTCGTCAAATCAGGGATAGAATTAAGGTTGCAATTGAGTTTAAAGCCCGTCTGCACTAGTTTGGCCAGGAGGGATTAGACCACCCAGCGTGGTCACTGACAGGTGGTTATTTCATCAACTCAGCTCTCAATTAACATAAGAAAAAGAGGATCATGGGAGACCACGGGCACCACTTAGGCATTGTTTTCTATGATAGAGGGAGCAAGTAGCTATAAGTAGTGCAGTGGGGCTTTAAGGTTAGGTTTAGTGTTTGGGGGTTAGGGTTAGGTCAAGTATTGGGTCCAGGGTTGAGGTTAGGAGCATGTGTCGTGCAACCACAAAGGCGTCCAAATTGAGAGTGACCAAGAACCTTGACTGTCTTCAGCTCCTTTTGCCGATCCTTGCAAGAGCGCGGTGCAGAGGCAATCAACCCAAGACGATTCTTCAATATGAAAGGAGATGATAAGAGAGTATATTCCACGGTGGATTGAGATTGTTTCGCTTCCATGCGGCGCAAAGCGGTTGTTAGCTTCTATATCCGTGAGGATGTCACAAGACCACTGGAATGCAACCAAGCCCATCAACCGCTTGAAAGATGACGTCAAGGAAAGAGAAGTGGTGTTGGCGGTTTTACAATTACACTAAAAAAACTGAGGTGCTAAATGTTGGGTGCTGAGTGAGATTCTGCACTTGAAGTGCCAAAATCAGCACTTGACGGGTTAACTTTAACAAGGAAACCGAAACGTGCTGAATATTTGAGTGCTGAAAACGAGTGCTATAACAATATGCAGCACTTAACATCGAGTGCTGACTGCATAACCTGATCTGATTGGTCGGTTAGT
>JARBES010000113.1:883541-893568 GCA_030265145.1 Strongylocentrotus pallidus
CTCTATGACCATAATGACATGTGTCACAACCCCCAAAATACGAAACATGTGATGTACAATTTCAAAGTAATACAATTTGTATCTTTTAAAAGAAGAACATTCAGACTTTGTTGAAAAGTTCCATCCAACAGCCGTATTCATTAATATATGTTAACCATGTTAACAGAATCAGCTGTTGCACAAGGCATATCATATATCAGGCCCCAACAATGAGGTTGTGTTGCCCTTTGCGACCGACCAAAAAATCTTAAAATCTACGGTCGGCCTTTTTTTTTTATAGAAAAAAAATGTGTATTAAAGCATTCAGAACTGAGAAATACTAGGCTTAAAGAGGGAGTAAACAAAAATAAAAAGTTACAAAAAAGGAAGAAGATTTCCGACCGACCGACCCATGTTTTGGCACCTAAAGGGCAATACAACATCTTTTTGTTTTAGGCCTTACACTTAATAGTTCAATAGTTTAACGTAATTTTAATAAGTTATTGCAAATACAGGCCTTCTGACACCATTCTGTAGTTCTAAGAAAATAAATACAGCAATCTCATCGGATCCCTAAGATTAAAACCACGTCCAAGAATTAAGTTTTACCACTTCCTTTCTTCTTCCTTTTTTTTCTTGGTCTTGTCCTAGCTCTTCTCTCATCGCTTCCTGCTGGTGCTTCTCCTCTTGATTTTTGTTCTGACCCTGGTAAATCATCATACATGTGCCTTTCACGTCCTTTACACGACAGACCCATTGATTCCTCGTTTAGACTGACACCGCTTTGTTCAGTTGTCTTGATCCTTATAGGATCTAGGTGTCCCCTTCCTCGAAGGTCATATGCCTTTGATGACCCCTGCAGATCTCTTCCCGGGTAAGGATGGGATAGTTGTCCGTAGATTGTTTGGGCGGTGATGTTGGACGGTCTTCCAGAGACATCTATGTGTTTGTCCACTCTAGGCTGATGATAGGTCATAGATAATTCCTTTGACTCTTGTTCTGGACAGGGACAGAGTTGATGTTCATAGTTCCTAGTAGGGTTGTATGGTTCTCGTGAAGTCTCATGTCTTGCTGCATCCTTACGTGGAGCCTTCAGATAATGAATTAAAACCAAAAAAGGTGTACACGTGTGATTCTAGAACTAGCATCTTATAGTTGGAATATGGTGAAGGGAAAATGTATTCTTGGTAAAGCTGCAAAGGTGTAGCTTATATGTTTAGATCTTTAAAAAGAGGATCAAAGGAAAATTATCCAAATGGTTACTCTTTTTAACAATATGATTTTTTCTACGTATTTTTGCTGTAGCTGTTTTTTAAAAGGTTGATGAATCATTTCCATTGATTAAAATAGATATCTTTACAACAGCGCTAATTAGATAGAGATTGGATTAAACATTTATTTATAAAGAAAATGCATATTTTCAATAACTAACGTCTTTTTAACGTGTTAACCATAAATTAATACACATTTTAATCACTTTAACTTATCATGCTGATAGTAATTGTATGCAACCATTTGTTAAATTCTTCTTACAAACCTGTTGTTCAGATGAAAGGCTAGGTGGTCGCGAAGGATTTCTACCAGACTTTTTCTTATATCTCCTCTTATGACTGGATGGATGGTCACACATTTTATCATTCAATGCTGTGTTCCTTTGTGAGGTTACATCAACCGAGGAATGTTTCCTGGTGTTGATGTTTGGACCATGGTATCTTCCTGTCTGAGACCAGCTATCCATCGTACCATCGTAGAGGGATGGTCGATCTGTAGAGGACATATTTCTGGAGCTTCGCCGGTAATCCAGAGATCTTCTATTTTGGTCTTCTCTCAGGGTCTCGTTGCCGACCAAAGAGACTTGCTTAAGAGGTTCCAGTCTCATGTGCTCAAGGACTATGTTCCCAGTCCTGGAACTTCTCTCCGTCCCGCAAACACTTCCCATACGATACCCCACGTGACCTGACCTTGAGGTTGCCTTTGACAATGACCTTGTGAGTTCAAGGTCAAGGTCATTCTCCTCGATGGGGATGGACAAGGTATCTCTTCGGTCCCGCTGTTGAGCCGAGCTGCTACCGAGGCGTCTCGAGTCGGTGCCGATGGAAGTAGACATGGTTCTTCGGCTCTGATCAGTATGGCTCAGGTTCGTTCGTCTTCTCCAGTGTTCAATACGCCACCTGACATAATGAGAAACCATACAAACTCCAATCTTTTAAAGCCCCACTGTACTACTGGTAGCTACTTGTTCCATCTATATAGAAAACAATGCCTAATCGGTGACCATTGGTCCCCATGATTTTTTTCTTATGTTAATTGAGAGCTGAGTTGATGAGATAGCCACCTGTCAGTGACCACACTGGGTGGTCTAATCCCTCCTAGGTAAACTAGTACAGACGGCTTTAATGGTATTGAATTTTGGGCCACGCTTAAGTTTCATTCAAAATACATCGTACATATAAATGAATCTACCTCTCTGTTTTCCCCTAACTTTTGCAATGTACAACTAGCTGTGTCACCTTGCCTGAGGAACTTATGTATTTTGTTTCATCCGGTAGCGCAAGTCCTCCGTTATGTATGTTCTGTCTATATATTGAGTTGTTAATTCTTTCTAAAGATGAGATGGTTACCTGAAAGCAGAACTAGCACTGGTAGTCACTTCTGACTTGACACGGCTCATGGCATCTTCTCCCTTGCTCCCGTGCTCCCTTCTTGTCTGACCATCATGATGCTTCATACCAATATCCCTCTCCGGTCGAATCTGAGAAACAGACGTAGAGGTCGGGGCTGATGCTGCTATGTGCTGCCTCTGAACAACATGGAAAATAACATATCATACAATACTCAAATATTGCTTGAAATTATTCACATTAATATGTATCTATGACTGAATAAAGCTGTCTAAAGAAAAATAGCCGTTTTCTTTAAAGCAGCATGATTATAACCTCGTTAAATATGCTACTCCTGTCTAATACATTTTGTTCCATGCTTTAATTGATACGAATTTGTTCAAGTAGTTTTGCAACAAAAATTGTGTTGAATGTCCTTTAAGAAAGACAAATAATAAAGAAGGATTGTTAGGTTTTGGGAAACTAAGAGACTGCACTTGTCAATAATATATGTGACAACTGTCTAGAATCCTTGATCCAGAAAGTGAGACCATTCGTCCTTATATAGAAAATAAAACCTCCAACGTTGACTTACCCAACTCTCTCTCGACGCATGTTTGAGGGCAGTCTTCATCGGAGAACAGACGAAGTTATGAGCTACAACGAATCCCAAACTCTGAAACAAAAAAGGGCAACATAATCCCGAAGTTACATCCACAGGAGTTCTCATACTCTATTTCAATTTCAAAAGAATGCACTCATGTGGTTTCATTGAAATTTTGAAATCGGTTAACATAATTATTCATGAAAACAGCTAAGTGTAGGTTGCAATCTTTACGTAAATAATAATAACATTCAGCTTTTATATAGCGCTTAATGCATCTCGGACGTCTCTAAGCGCTTTACAGATATACTATTACCCCGGTCATTGGATTCAGTGCCTGCTCGCACACAATCTCCACTCCCTGGGGAGCATTCCAGCCAGGCGTGACATGACGCTCAAAAACTGTTTGACCAACAATGACGGTCGCATCCTACCGGGTACCCATTTAACACCTGGGTGGAGAGTAGCAAGTGTAGGTTAATACCTTGCCAAAGGATATTAGTGCCGTGTCGAGATTCGAACCCCCGACCTTCGCAACACGTAACATCTTCAAAACAATAACCTCATTGAGAGGGAGAAAAAATCCCGATCCCTACTGAGGGTGACTATATTTCCTCCCATGAATACAATTTTGCAACAGCATGCCTGCCTCAAGATAACTTCTGCCTGTGCTTTTTTTAAACATATTAGATTTGTATGAGTCTATGTAGAGTTCTATAGCTATCTCAATATTCCTGAACTGGACTAGCCATAGAAGCATGGTAGAGTAGAATCACAAAGAGGTTTAACAAAGGTTCGTGTTTTTAAATATTCCTTAAAACTCAACTGGACTACTTTTAGCTATAGAGCAAGCAATGCCTAATCGGTGACCATTGGTCCCCCATGATCCTCTTTTCTTATTTTAATTGAGAGCTTATTTAATGAGATAATCAACTGTTAGTGACCATGCAGGGAGGTCTAATCCCTCCTGGCCAAACTAGTGCAGAGGGGCTTTAAAAGTTTCTTCGTACCTGTGTGATAGCCAAAGCACTAAAGATGTATCGTAAGATGGATGACGTAGTCCTAGTCAAGAAGAATAGACCACATGTCCAGCATAGGACCAAGACTATCAGACACAACATGTTACACTGAATCTCAGACCTATACGGGAGGAGAAACATAGATTATTAATTATTTGACTTAAATATTATTAATGTGCAGCCCACTTAATCAACCTTAACGAAGGGACGAAAGAAGAAGGATATAGTGTTTCTCCATTATCATTAATGATTTGGGGGTCACCTGAGCATGGGAGGGGTAAATTGGACTGAATAACTGTGACCCTCATCCTCCCTAATGATAAGCATTAGTGAGTACATGTCTGAAATAAACGTTTCATGAGGTTATTCTGAGTGTGGTAGAAAGTGAAAGATTCTGGATGATCAAAATCTTAATACGTGACTTTTCGAGAAGGGAACTTGTCGAAGACATCAGTTTATTGTTTCTAAAATATGCTTCCAAGGCAGGATGGAACGCGGTTTTATGCCAACAGCTATTGTTTTAAAACATTTAAATTTCAGCAAGTTATTTTATATTGTTGTTAGCGCTTTGGGCCGCTCTGGGAAAAGCGCAGTATATAAATAACAAGAATAATAATAATAATATGTATATACTTGTATAAAAAATGTCTAATATTATTACCAGAGTACGCAGCTCAAGTAAGACCAAATTTTAGTAAGACTTCTAAAAATGGATGTTGACGTAACATTTTCTACCACTTTACCTTATTCCCTTTCTGTAAGGTTTTGTCCTCAAATATCCCCTTGGAAATGTTTTTCTAGATCTTCGGAGGTGGGGATGTAATCCGATTAATAAACATATGTTCGTCTGCGGAGACAAAATAGAATTTATCATGTGACACTTTAACTGTTATTGTTCTATAATGATTATCAATCGATCCAATTAAGAAAATATACACATTTTACAAGTAAATATGCATTGTGTATGTAACTTGAATAATGGATAGAACTCTATGCCACTGTGATCATCATACGTACTTCTATCTTTATCATTTTATTACCAATAATTCTACTTATCTTTGGAAATAAGTATATTGAAAAAAAAATGTCTCCAAAATGTATAAATATCCATTCAATAATTTGATAAAATATATATAACATAATTATATTCAATACAGATTAATAAATATCCAAATAGACATTTAAAAAAGAGAAAACGACTGATTTAGTACAATACATTGGTCAGATCTCAATTAGAATGTCAATATATATAATTAAACTAATGAAAAGTATGACAGAAAGTATCAATAAATAACTGAAGTCGTTTATTATTAGAGAACTCACCATAGCAACCAGGGCAGTAGCAACAATAGCTGATATTTGTGCGTTTCCATGCAACCAACAGTGACTGAAAGTAGATAAAGTGAATCAGAAACTGACTTATCTCATGTCATCTACATTCGAAAAGGTTTTACGGAATCTCAGTGCTATATTCACGTAGTACCCCTGATTAAAAATGCTTCTACATTGTGTTTCATAAAAAAATGCCGTATTGTTGCTTGCTTATCTTTAGTACAACTTTTATAGAAAACGTTTCGTCTATGTATTTTGCGATTTGTCTCTATTTTCTCCAAACAAAGTGAAACTGCAAAAGTCATAAAGAGATAAGAAAGGCTATAACCGTTGATAAAGTTACGTAAATCACTTTAAATCACTTTCATCTTGTTGAATAGATTCTTCTTTTACTTTAGTGTGGCAGCCGATGAGGACACGGCATGAATCACATAATCTATCTCTGATAGTTAAACACACTGTGGTCACAATGCTACCACACTGTTTTATTCATGTGTGGTATATTCTAATGGAGGGGAGGACCATGAAAGGAATGGAGCTTCTGGTGAAGGCTTGAAACCAAGTAGTGGAATGACACGATCGCTAAAATATATAGATGTGGCACCCAGAAAGAGAGAGAGAGAGAGAGAAAGAGAGAGAGATGTGTGTGTGTGTATGTGTGGGGGGATTTAAAGAGTTATTTTCTGAGCAAGTTATCATCAATATACTACTTACCCATTCGCTCCACCGAAGTCATCAATCCAGAATGCCAGGGTTACACCGATTGGTAGCAGGGGAGAGACTGGTTTACAGAATAGTCATGAAATAGGGTGAAAATTAGACATAGATAGAGCCACTTGTTACATAATTTCACTTGATGATAGCTCTTTTGTGCGAAAAGGTCCGGAAAAGGTCTATTGATCTGGCTGTATTATTTGGCGACTACCTGTACTGCAAGTGCACTTTTTCTTGACACGGCATCAATCTCAACTCATCGATAAACTTTTAAGCCATTTTACATGCAAGAATGGAACAAAATAAAAAAAGACATCTTTGTTTATTATTGTTGCTTTTTTCTTTGTTATTCTGTGTTTGTATACATAATACATCAACAAGAAGAGACTACATTTTAACCATTGAGAGTTTGCCTTTATATATTTGTGTACATCCCTTAAATGCCATTAATGATTCAACCTAAGGTGGAATTATACAATTACAATAATCATCAGCAAAATAGTATAGGACATATAGATGATCAGGTTAAGTGATATCAGGGAGCTGGATTGGTGGCTTCAATCTCTTTTAAGTGATCTCTCTCCGGCGTGACTCTATTAAAGCGTCTTCGCACCGCCGAAGGTCATTGGGCGAACCCACACATAGTTGCACTTCGTACACAACCTCATGAAGAAACTTCACGTATAATATTAAATGTAAAGTAAAAAAAAAAAAACAGTTTTGATGAAACTTACTCCATCCAATAATTTGCCAGAGCCAATAACGCACTGCATGCTGACCTCCTCTTGTGGATAACTTCACACATAGATAGATTGCGCCCTCTACGTTCTTGAAGAATTGGCAGATGATACCGTAGTATGTCAGACCAGTCAACACTTTGCATGTGACCTTTAAAAGAGAATACATTCGGTAATACAAACCTCGGGGGTATTTATATGAATCACGAAAGGGACCCATGATCGATAGAATATGAATATGTACGACCATTTTGGAACATTAGTAACTCGTATAAATTTCTGATATAAATGTTTCGATTTTGTTGTTGTAGATGTCACATTTTTTTCTCACTTAATGTGGACAATATTATTTACTTACCCCAGTAAAGATCTTTATCGAAGGTACGATGACAGATGTAAAAGCTACGATACTCGCTATGTCCTGAGATACATGCGCACAAATTATCCCACCATCAATGTATCTAAAAAAGATTCAATAAATGATATAAAATTGTCATGATATCAAGCTATATTGTATTGTACAAGTTAAGTCATTATTCATGGATCTCAGCATCGTTTGGTTCATGGGTTATTCAGAACAGAAAAGTGGTATTGATACTAGATTGAGCGTTGGTGAGCACTGACAAAACTGAAAGAAAAAAAAGTGAGTCATATAAAGTTAAGAATAGTTATGATCTCCGTTTATTGATGCATATCTTTTCTATGTAGGGTTATTCTAAAACGGCACACGACTGACATTATTGTTATATTTTGATATGACAATATTTACTTGATCTTTGGGGCTAGAAATGCGGCATAAACGCAAGCCAAGACATGAACTAAGTAAATACAACGAGTACAAAGTCCCATCATAAGTCGTCAGTATGTGTGTCAATCAGATATATTTATTTACGTCTGGGGACCGACCTGTAATGTCACCATACGAAAGACGTATGGTGAATAGCATTATAAAGTCAAAATTGTCCACATTAAACCAGATTCCACAAAAGGGATTAAAATGATATTGCCCCTATCCCTTATTCAGCGGCGTAGCGCTAGTCTACACCCATTGAAAAGGAACCGGAACGATAGGATGGAGGGGAGGGGGGGGGGGTCGTCCTCGGAAAATAAAATGCGAATGTACTAAGCTACTGTTTGGGGCGCACATTCTAAAAACTGAAATGTTAAATGTCAATTAAAAAGGGTCGAGGAGTGACCACTCTTTCAAAATGTCAGATTGTTTCTTTTAACCTGCTAGATTAAACCTTTATAGTGTTGGATCCAGCATGTTCAAATTGTTAATCCACCATTTTGAAAGAGTGGTCACTCCTCGGCCCTTTTAAATGGTGATTTAACATTTCAGTTTTTAGAGTGCAGGAGGTAATCCAGATGTTTTATATTTCGTCGTTTCTTCCTTCCCCTTCCCCTTTCGATCTTTTATTTTCTTCATCTTTTTATTTTGTCATCACTCGATGGGGAGGGGGAGGGATGCACGTGCCCCTGTGCCCCCTTTAGCTACGTCACTGCCCTTACCTGAATACAAAATGCAGTAGAATATCTAAGATGAGTATCAAGCAAGCTACCCCTGTCAGGACTACGTGTATAACGTCAACAGTGAACGAGGATGCGTCCTGTAAAATAAGCAAACAGAAAAACAGAGAAATGTTAGTCTTTTCTTAACAATACTTTCTATTTTAACCTCTTAAAAAAAACAGCGGACAAAAAAGAAGACAAGAGATTTATTATTAGAAACAGTTTACTTTATCATCGTGATAAAAATTATATAATTTTTGGCCGCTTCTGAAATACATGTATACAAATCAGGCATATACTATTTTACTTTTGACCAACAAGATTGATTTCAAAATGTGTAAAATGATATTTGTCCACTGGGAGAATTTCTTGCTTCATACTGATAATGAATGACGAGCCTTTTTTTGCTTTTATGTTATCATCATAATATCATGCCTTTGATGCTGGTTGGTTGAGGTCGAAGTTGGTCTGGATAATAATAATGGTTCTCGTATTGATTTAAAGAGATATCCAACCTTAACAGGCGATTACTTTCAAATAAAGCAGACAATTCAGAGAAGCAGGCTGGTGAAAGGTTTAATTAAATCGGACAAAATATTCAATAATTTAAAATAATTGAATCCACCGACCGAATTTACAATTTGTGATTCACATAGATTTAATAATCTACATTTCGAAACTTCCTTATTACTTGACCTGATTTATTTCAAACTTTCGCCATTCCTGTTCTCTTTTCTTTCTGTTTACATACTTATGAAGTTATTACAAGAGTTGGAATGCCCTTTAATGAATTTCATCACCATCCTACCTGATCGATTTCTAGTAGTGCGAATGTTGTCATGTGGTTGCAGCAACATGTTGTGGAGTGGTTTGTCTTTGTTTCCAGCCAACAACCATCCGTTGACCATTCAGACTCACCCCTGGTCAAACAATGAAAATGATCTTAGCTTATACGTTCAAGTTCAAGTTTATGTTCTATTTTTTTTTTAAATCCATTAAAAGCACATTCACATGCAAATCAGAAATTCAGCACAGATGCAAATCATTATACATGGAATTAAGGGTACCGTAAAAGACCAAGGCGGTCTTGTCGAGATAGTCCCTCATGGAAAACAGGTTGAAAGTTCTGGAAAGCAAGAGGAGCGTACAATATATTCAATCATTTAGTTACACATTATTCCATACCACGTTTAGTAATCAAATTTATGTAATCATTCTTTGAATTAAAGTTGTACTCTCATTTATTCTAGGATATGCAGGTAAGGTCATAAAAATTAACTCGTATCAAGGAAGAATAAAGCCATTACTCATATTTTACTCTTTACTATACGTGTTTGAACGACATAAACCATAGTAATGCATTTCTACTGTACAATTTGTCATTCATCTGGCAGTTTCATTTTGTATTCTCCTAGTTCAACCGTAATGGAAATGGGCATACATCCCAGCAGATGCTATGGCCCGAATTCACAAAGGAGGTTTGTCGCCAAACCTTGGCTTGTCGACAAACCTCCTTTGTGTATTCGGGCC
>JARBES010000113.1:974300-985753 GCA_030265145.1 Strongylocentrotus pallidus
TTGGTTTCACTGGGTCACAACATGGCGTATATTCTTTTGTTTTGTACTTGCCCAACAAGGCAGTAGTCGCCATATTGTGTCCAACTCGAACCGGGCTGACCAAACTCTTCTAATCAGTGGCACTGACTACTATCCCTTGCACCCTCTATACAGCCAACAATGCCTAAGCAGTACCCTTTAACCCCCCCCCCCCTTGGTCCACTTTTTCTTATATTAATTGAGAGCTGATTTGATGAGATAACCCCCTGCCAGTGCCCACGCAGGGGGGGGGGGGGGTATATTCCATCCTGATTTCCTGGTAATCGGGACCCTAGGATTCCTTGTGAATTTACAGTGTCATTGCAGTGCCGAAACAAGCAACTGTTTTTCTACAGGATTTTCCCACGAACAAAAAACTATGATTTTACAATTATTTTTTACAGGTTATATCACTATAATAAGAAAAGTTAAAAATTAGGTTTAAACACTAGAATATAACAAGAAATCATTTGTGAATACCGTAAATGATTTATAGGAGAAGACAAAAAATCACTAGAATGGGAACAGGAATAGAGCCATATATGATCCAGTAATACACATATTGACCAATGTTTTTTAAACTTCGTAAAGTTACTATTTCCGTGAAGATATCAGTCTTGATCAATATTATATATATCAAAACCTCCGTTAGTTCGATACATTATTATTATTTCCCTTTTCCTCTTAACCATAGATCTGGGAAGAACAGAGCTCTTAGTTCATGGCTCTTGATAGAGCAGTTCAGCTGTTATTATTGACTGGTATAAATGTTCACATAATTATAGGCTTTTGATGAATGCATATATGTTTTTTGTTAATACGGAAAATAAAACAAAACCAAATAAAACCAACCGAATCAATATCTTGGTATAAAGAACACAACAATTCAAAGATAATTATGCAATCTTTCTCCTGATCATGTATATGTTGAGTGTCCGTCGCCTCCTATTACACATTTTGTTTTCTATGCAGTAAACTGGTATGATATGCGTTTTTTACTAAATTAATCATGTTAATGTCGTACTGCTAATAAGCGGTACGGATTTCTTTGATTAGCTGATAGATCGACGATGTCAGTGTAATATAGCGATCATAAAAACACATCTCAAGTGCAATTTCAATACCACAGTGTATGACCATTGGATACATGTTCGCATTACGTAATACAGCACTGTGATGTTGGCATGTTTCATAAGATGACGTACAAGGCCATTGAAAAAGACCGGTGTAAAGTTGTAATTTGACTGTTCCAAATGGTACTTGTTTATTTTACATTTAGCTTTCCACTGTCATGTTTCAGCACACTCCTGACCTACATACATTGTCTGATGTATGTTACGCTCTTGGGTTCTATTTTTCTGTCCCGATTCATTCATCCTCATTCACATTACCTATCACTAAACACATACACACACAAACTCTTCTCATCTCTTGGCTTTTCAACCCAGCTCACAGCATTGCACTCCTGTCTTTTATTAGGCTTTCTATTGGTTACTTATTGGTGTTCTTAACAACCCAAGAGCTTGCCTGAAGCTTGACCGATAAAGCAATACGTAATGTATGCAGACTGGATTCAATTTATTGCAGTTCATTAATTAATAACAGGCTAATGGAATACCTCGTCATGAGGTCCCTAGAAGAGAAACATCCCTACATTTGCAGATGTTGAGTAAACCGGTCTATTGCCTTATATTAACTATTCGATTTTTGTTTAAAGTAGTTGCGATCATGTTTAATAATCATTACTCTTGTTTCTTCAACTATTAAGTGCCCATCGCCTCCCATAGCTGCCTATTCAGAGCTCGCTCCATCGACTGAAGCTCCCGTGGTAAATCAGACGATAGCATATTCATGCAGCAGCAGTGAATACACTCTGCTTGGAAGTAACTTGAATAGATGTCTACAAGATGGCACATGGGAGAATGATCCACCAGTTTGCCAACGTAAGTAATTCATCTTTGCGAACGAAAAGGTTGTCTATATACATGTATACACGTATATATACGTAAAGAATAAAGGGGAAATGACGCTTTGTAGAGAGTAGTTATTAGGTGAAGCAAAGGAGGACTCAAATAAACAGATATGTCAGAGTTTCGGGTAAATCGGAATAAGACGGCTGTACTTTCATGGAACAAGTATCATTAAAATCAAAGTGTTTTGTTGGTATCAATTAATAGAGCAGACACCTGTAATAACAGGGTGTATGAAATCATGTTACCCATAACGGACCATGAACTTATAAAGGATTACGTATGATGAAGTGTTTTAGCTTGTTTCGGAATGTTGTTTCCCACTCATTACATTTAAATCAAACACTTTATTAAGGTTGCTTTCAGCATGAAATATTTAATATCTATTCAAACGCATTAAATTCTTTCCCTTTTGAATAATGTTTTAACACTGGTTTTTTAGAGAAGAGAAATTGGGGCAGTTCTTTCTGTAGAACGAAAACAAGATATTTTTTGGTTACACAACCAGCAAATTACTCAATAAAATATGTATAACAATAGACTTATTTTGTTATTTGATTCATGTATTTCTTCAATCGGATGTACAGTATCTTTAAATTTAAATGTATTTTATATTACATTATCACAGTCTTGTAATAATTTTCACAGGGACATGCAGCACAACCGATACCGAACGGTATTCCGATCACACTTGCTACCGGAGACGAGGCTCTGGACCATGGGATGACTCATTCAATCTTTGCATAGATCAGGGGGAGATACTTGCTACAGTGAAAGATGCTCAGACGCAGGAGTTTCTAGTCGAGTTTAATATGAGATTCGATGCTAACATCTGGATCGGAGCAAGGGAGGGTCGAGACTGGAAGTGGAGAAAAAGTAAGAAACCAAAAATGTACATATAATGTGTGCTGGAATGGCTGAACCATATGGCCAGGATAATATAGGATTTCCCGTTCATTAAACCCTTTTTTATAATTTAAATTAATTCTTGGCGCATTCAATTCCGTCCTAGGAATCCGGGATCGTGCAAATATCCACGTTAATTTAGTCATTTGTAATTCATTTAAGTCAATGTGCAATACATTTTAACACTTTTACATGCATTTTCGTCAGATTTATTTCGTATTTGTCTCACCTGACGGTCTGCTGCAACTGAAATGTGGGGTGAAGGTTTTCATTCAAAGTCACAGAAGTAACAAATAACAGTTTGTAAAATGGAAAATACAACATGTACCATGACACCATCCTGACTCCCATGAACACACCACTGAGTCTAAAAGTGAAAATTACAATGCTACCAAAAAAAATGCAATTCCTGTTCACTCATGCATAAAAGTTTGGTTTAATAAACCAGAAATTCACTCAGCAAATCATGAATGTATCATATCACCCTCAATTGTATAAGCTCCAAAGGATATACCTCTCACAAATTGGAAGGGTAATTCCTGCGCAAACTAATTTTCATACCCTTTTACAAAAGTGAGCAGTGCTCACCCAAGCATGAATTATTTTGAGACTTTTTGGTGTACATATAAGACTTTCCCCCCAGAATCATATATTCTTTATTCGGCAGCCATTTCAAAAGTGTATATTTGTTGGGGGACGCACGGTACACGGAAATGTTAAGCAAGATTAAAAGACCTCTCGGATGGTTGAAACAGAGGGACCTAAATTACGGTGTTAGGAAAAATTAATTTATTAAAAACATTATGTAGTTTAAATTACGTTTTTGCTTCACTAATGGTTCCAAAGTGGGTCATATCGGGAATACAGAAAATATGTTTTGAATGATATGGAATGGGAAAGATCGAATTAAAAGATTAATATTGTATCAAGGAGGGTTCCTTCATACTGTCCAGCCACTGTCACAACCTCCTCATTCAACCAGAGTGATCTTGTGGGAAGAGAAACGTTGTGAAAATCACCACCATGACAAGATACCAGTCCCGACCAAGGAACAGCTGCCACCTGGCCATATATGTGTCTGGAAGACGTGGAAGTCCCTTAATAGGCTTTGCACAGGAGTGGGGCGATGCAAATACAACATGCATAAATGGGGATACACTGATGACACAGACACCGACTGCGAGTGTGGAACATCCGTGCAATCTATGCCACACTTATTAAGATGCCCACTCCTAGTTGACCAATGCTGCCTGGAAGACCTAGTGGCAGCAGATTAGAAGGCTCTTCAGTGTGCGAAAGCGTGGCAGAACATTTGAGATCAGATGATGGACACGAAAGAAGAATACAAATTGCATATGATGATGATGATGATGAACAGCATTTGTATGGCGCTATAAATCTGTTTCAAAAAACATTCAAAGGCTCGAGCTCCTCCAATAAAATTAGCATTTAAATGTCTGAAGAAAGATGTGAGTGTTGAGTGAAGCTTTGAACATGCTATTATTTATTGTTGTTGCTTAATAAAGCTTTATAGATATTTGTCACAATTAGGAAATTTTAGATGGTTACCATTTCGTTTATTTGTATTCAGTTCTGAGTTTTGAGTTTTGTTCGATCGGGTGGGTGGTACATACACATCATTACTTATTATAGGCTCTGTATAAGCTTGGCTTGTTATAACTTATGTGAGTAACGTGCCGTGGGATGCCATATCCTCAAACTGCTGGCGAGCAGAGCAACAAGACGAAGCTCTGTAATTATTTGGATATATGTCCATGAGTGCCGTGTTTGTGCCATCGAACTGGATCTACCAAATCAATTGGTCCATAGTATATATATATATATATATATATATATATATATAATATTTTTCCCCGTAACATGAGAGTAATTTTAATCGTTTCATTCCTTCAATTAAAAGTAATGTTAATTGTTATTGTATAATTGTGTTAAATGGGGGCACGCTACAAGAGTCCTATCTCGTACCCGAGGCAACGTGTCTGACACGGCCGGTTGTAGCACCTACTCCGAAGATCAAGTTACATTAATATTGATCTAAGGAGACACGAACGAACGAACGAATGACTCATTTTGACTCGTTTGTAAAAACCCAACGGTTAATGCGGGTGAAAAGACTATTGTACGGAGAAAAATCTTTGAGATGGAAGCTATACTTTGATTTCTGCTTCAAGATGGTAGGGAGTATATTTATTTTTGTTGTATAACTATGATTCCAAGCTATTGAGTTTCAAAGTATCTAAGTTTTATTTAGAAGTGATCAAAGGATGGGAAGAGTTTGATAGAAGGTTGTAGGAATTTTGAAGAAAAGAATGATTCAATTATTTTTAACAATAAGATTTTCTTATTGAAAAACAAAAAGAAAAACAAAATTGATGAGAAGTTGTTTACACGCAATATAATTTCAATTCAATATATTTTTGCTGAAAATGGCATGCGGGCAATATCTCATTTTCAAACATTTGCAACGTCGTCTGCTATCAAGGGGGCGACCACATTTACACAGTCAGATGAAAGTGTCACGTGACACCAACCAAAAGCACTTAGAACGCACGTACACATACAGTGCACCCCTTCCTTTCTCTCTCTCTCACACACAATACACACACGTACCCACACACACGCACACAAAACACACATACAGAGTAAAGTGAGAGGGAGTACAAGACAAGTTCGTACGGTTTCGAGAGTGGTCTCTGATCAAGTCGCTCTGCGGAATAAAATTAGCCGATGTGATGCGTTAGTGGTACGGAAAAAAATAATCGCTTCCTGGCGGTCCGGATTGACATGCCCTGCCGTTCGCATTCGGACCGCGGTTCGGACTTTGAGAAGCCCTGGAGTAGGCTATTTCATATCAATGAACTGTTATTTTCTCTGGCTGGGTTATGCATTGATATTGGATATTGGAGATGAGAGAAGAAAAAGAATTAATAGATGAAAATGCAAGTGGAAACATAAGCAAAGCATTGTTTTGTTGACTTGATATTTGCCATGACAAATTTCAAAGATTCATAGTTAATTAAGCAGTCTAACAACAGTGGGTAGGCTGAGGAGAAATACCAGGATGTTAGACAGAGAGGGGATGTTGAGAAGATGAGAAAAGCATAGGCGACGGGAGGAGATATCAATACGTAAGGGAGGGGGAAGATCCTGGTGCCGAGAGATTTCAACAGACTACGAGAAAAGGAATCCAGTAGTTGACCATGCCGCTCTAACATACGGCAGATGGAAATTTAGTCTATAAGAAGTCTTTAATCGTAAGAAACATACTGGTCCTTCATAACGATGCCAACAAATACGTTTTCAGACTTTTTCAATGTCATTGTACTGACTTGTTGTGATGCTAGGATCGAGACCAAAGGGGGAAATGAATACTCCAAAATATGACGCATATAAGATTCATAGATTTTGATAAGGTAGCATCTTGGGACGAATTATCAGAAATACTCTCATCCCAGCTCACCCACTTGTTTGTCCCACTTGAGATCGTTATTGAAAGTGCACGCTTAGTATTCTCAGAGGTTGATCATTTAGACTCATACAAGGAATGTTGATGGTACTTTTCGTAAAATTAACGGACATGTCATTGTCTAAATATTCCACTATGCTCATTCGTCAAGATGACCCTCTATTTTCGGAGATGCCGATTTCGGGCGGATCCCATGGAGGCTTACGTCCGTCGACATATTTCCAACGGTGCTCGATATTATTTACGAGATCATTCACCAGACCTAGAAACATCAACGGGCCTAACTTTGTACCTGCAGAACTCCGCACGTCAAACAGTTTTCCTCGGAGATACAGATACCAACTCTGACAGCCTGGATACAATCAGCCAAAAAGCAGGTCACGGATTGAAGAACTGCTTCATTAACGCCATACGTGAAGAGTTTATGAATCTTCACATCTTCTTTATTGTGGTTGAAACGCTCGAAGGCCTTAGAAAAATATATCATGCAAAGAGTTGCCCAGTAGACAGGCCTATATATGCCGTTGAGGATGTTTCCACTAGGCTCACCAAGTAGTGGGTCGTCGAATTTCCTCTAATGTTCCTTAACTGGCATTTGTCAAGATGGAGGGTGAGATCTCTGACCAGATACCTTCAGACAATCTTGAAAATAGGTTTGTGCATATCTTGTTTTGTTAAACTTGGATTGGATCAAAGTGCAAATCAGGCAGGTATTGCATTTGTTTTGTTAAGTACCAAAACTGGAATTGAACAATCATTTTATATTTAACCCTATACTTAGCCGTCCATACCATCAGTGCCGTATCCAGAAGTTGATTCAGGAGAGACGTGGCATCCTCCCAAGACAGGAATTTCATAAATATATATGGGCATCCCTTTTCTTGTACCCCAATAGCGAGTTACACTGGGGTTTTCCTGGCCCTTCAAGAAGCTAACTAGCATCACCCGATGCTGGACACGACACCACCCAATCAACAACATCAACTCCGTCATTGCAGGTGATGTCTTTCAAGCACAGATCATCTGTTTCAGGGCACATTTGTGGCCGGATAGTGTGAGGATGTCTGAATGCCGTAACGGGGAGACATTCTACCATTAATTTTACATATTTGCTTCTTAGACTTCTAATTCTTATTAAAAGTAAAAAGACCGCCAAAAACAAGGAGTTAGATGGTGAATTAGAATTTAGGAAATATAACAGATAAATTGACAAAATTAACGCTTTAATTGTTTTCTGAAATTGAAGATAGGTGTGAAAGATTTCGCATGTTTTCCACATGCTACAGACGGCAACGTATCTTGAAATTTAGATCGAAAAGATGTACAAAAATCAAAGGGAACTTGAATGCAAATTAAAACAATTGTATACATCTTCTGTATTGCATTACTTTCTGTCAAACTTAAGAAAATTGAAGTTCAGGGCAGAAAGACAATCGATGCGCATTGTTGTGTGCGTGATCGTACACATGGGTGCGTTTGTGTGTGTTTGTGAGTGTAAATGATTTATGCACGACTGCAGATGCAAGCTTCAAGATCAACTGATGGTTCAAATCAATAATTGATAGTTAACAGAACAACTGCATTGGTGCCTGATATGCATTTCTCTCCAAATCAAGACTGAACGTTTTTGAGCAAACCAATTTTCGAGAGTTTTTCTTAATTAGCCAGTGCTCACCCAATCATAAAATAATGTTAATAGTTTAAGTGCCACCCGATTATATATGATCTCACCCATAACTTCATTATAAAAATATCATACAGATATCGTGAAATTACTATTTTGGGGTTTATTTTCAAAGTAAGTACTTTTTTGCATACGCACCGAAGTTTTTAATTCGATGTTGTTGTCATAGTGAGTGAATGATAGAGGAAGATAAGGTCTTAGACATTATCGCATTAAACATGTTAACTTCTTCTTAACTTCTTAACACGGAATATAAGACGGTGTTAATTGCTAGATCAACACAGTTGATAATGACTGTTGAATTTCTTTTTTGTACTGGTTTTTCTTATTAGCTGACAAATACATCGAAAGTTTCTTTTGGAAAAACCCATTTCCGGATTCGAATCCAGAGGATTGCATTGAATTGTTATACCAGTCTGGCTCGGCGAAATTCTCATGGAATCCTAGATCGCTCCACGAAAATAATGCCTTACTCTGTCAGTATGGTAAGTATCTCTATGTTGTTCATGGTCATGAGTTTATTTGAATTTAGCTTTGAAAAGTGGTCAAATATACAAGCAAGTGATGGACTGACTATTTTAACATTATCTTTTTCATTTGTTTATATATAGTAATCATTTTCTGTTAATGGAATAGTTAGAGTTCACCCGGCATGACCGATTGATATGTCATTACTCCAGTACTAACTACACGACTTTTACAGAGTGAGACTAGCTTCTACTTTTCACCGGTACGCTCTTGTCACCAAATAATAGCTACCGAGAATAAGGAGTTGTTCTTTTTTCTTAGTGGTTAAATGACATTAATGTACATGCATATATATATATATATATATATATATTTGTGTGTGTGTGTGTGTGTGTGTGTGTGTATGTGTTTGTGGGAGGGAGGGGCGCAGGGTGGGGCAGCCATTGCACCAGTGAAATAACCTCCAGATTTGTTTAGGTATTTCAAAAAAAGAACAACGTGCAATTAGTGACTTATAAATTGTGTTTATATACTTTAAGTTTAGTTTGTTGCTAAGTTATATACTGCAAATGAGTTTTTGTTTAATTATGTTTATGTTTAGGCAATTCATATCAATATGGAAAACGTTTATTTATTATATTCAATTGTATTTTTTGGCTTGTATTACACATTTATAGAAGAAAAAAAAGGTGTGTGTGTGTATTTGTATTTTGTTGTCTTATTATTACATATTCTTTCTGATGATTGTTCAATGATTCATTAAAGGTCTATGTAATCTTTACAAACATATATATATATATATATATATATATATATGTATGTATTCAGTGCGTTAAAAAAGCCATAACCATAACCATTTAGTTGTTTTCTGTCCAATTGTATTCGTGTACGGAGGATCATTACTTCTTGTTTTTGTGTGTATTTTCTCGAATTTCAAGCATAATTCACTACTTTCTCATTTGTTCTCCCACACATGGCTATATCTTTCTAGATCAGTCTTGCCAGAGTGTTGAACTAAAACAATCTTCCATGGTACTTGAATACATGAGCACCTGTTTCCAATTCCTGGATGTTTCCATGAACTGTACCAACGGGGCCAGAGAGTGTGAGAGAAGGGGAGGATTTCTGGCTGAAATAATTGATGAGAGCACTAACGCTTTATTGGTAGACCGAGCCCTGTATCTGAGGAATAACAACTTTGTAGGAGAAAACACGGCCTGGTGGATTGGCGGGTATGATGATGATAACAACGAACGATCATGGTATTGGTCGGATAGTAAGTCATATTATATTGTTGTCAAACTGTTATAAAACTAAGTTAAGGGATAAACATAAATGGCAGTTTTTACCAATGTCTTGGTGATAATTGTGTGTTATATTTCATCCATTATCCATGTGTACACCTATATGTCTAAAGGACATTTCTAAATGGCAAACCTTCATGAGGGTTTTTATTCCGTCTATTTATCTCCATACCCCCCTTTTACCAAATAATAAGATGAAAATTAAATGATAAATTAAAAAAACTAAATTTACTTAAACTTCAGATTCGTAACGGGGATCTTTATCAACAGTATCTGTGCAGATATGCTGGTACTGATGAAGTATCGCCATAGAAAATGAACGTATTTAAATCATAATTTTGTAATAATGATGATGATGATGATGGTGGTAATATATAACAGTTTAGTTTTAAATGTACTAAAAATCTTTTTAACCAAAATTAAAAAACAAGAGAACATATTATATCAGAACAATCATGCCAATCTCAACGCAATGGTACTCTGCCCTAGGCTATCAATTAAATAAAATATTGATTGAATTAAAACAATAATAAAAACCAGCATTAATGGCAAGAATGTGAATAATGTGTACCTGAAGGATTTTTCTCATTATCAGGGATTAATAAATCAATGCGAAATTCATGTTGTTATTATAATATCAAATAAATTTAAATCTCTAGAAACTCGAATGATCTTTGAGGCATGGCAGGTGATTCAACCTAACAGCAATGGACATGACTGCGTGGAAATGAGATTTGAAACTGGTTATCAATATGAGTGGAATGACCGGCCTTGCTCAGAAGGAAAACGGGCTTTATGTCAAATTGGTGAGTGAATGAGATAGGTCTGCAAAACAACTACTGCAATTTAGGATTGGTTTAATCAGTTTTCAACGGATATCATTCAATTTTAAATAAAGGGTCGTTTGTCAAATTGGCCAATCAAACTGAATATCTTACGACGATTTCGATAGGCACGCCGTACCTTTGACATATAAGCCGTTAATATAACGAATTCGTTTGTCTCCTTCATAAAATTAACAAATTGCATCGCCCGTTCGGACCAAGATAATAAGCTGGTTCTTGTTTATACCTACACTGTTTATGGATAATACTTTACTAATTTCAAAAGAAAATTAAGTCAGTTGAAACTTACTCTTTCCAATTGCACCACGCTGATCCCAAACGGTCAGGTTTTTTAGGAAAGTGAATGTCAATATCTCGGTCATTCTTTAAATTTGTTCAGAGCTAATATTTAGCTGCCTTTACCAATCATTGTTAAAAGCGATAGCAAAACTGAAAACTGAAAGTTTTTTAATGCTGCAATTTAAAATCTAAAACAGTATAATCATAATGTGTCACTCAGCAGAGAATAGCTATTCACCTGCTCTTCAAAAACGAGATTTTTTTTTTGAGACACTGATTATTAAGACTGGATCCAATTTAATTATGTTCCTATATTTAGTTGTAGGCTATTTATTGTTCCACATAATCTATCACTCAGAGCAGAAGCATGCATTAAGAATAATCCATAATGTCTACTTTCGTTCCTACACTAACTACTTATTTTTACAAGACAAAATTCTTAAAATTTATGATTCGTATTCTTGGTACCTCGGTATCTTTATGTTCCAACTA
>JARBES010000113.1:1405159-1415582 GCA_030265145.1 Strongylocentrotus pallidus
GCCCCCGCCCCCCCCATATTTTTAAAAATCAATTATCAATGAATTAAAGCGAGCACGTGTAGAGAACCAATACAAAGACCCCCGTTCAGCTTCACTAAGTAGCCCCCCCCCCTTAACAAAACAAAGGTATCCTTTTCAACAACCGCCCCTGCTCTTGTTGGTACGACTACTTTCTATAAATAAATTTGCGTTCTATGTACCGTACTTCTAATATGATTTTATTTTTTGGATAGGGGCTACACCAAATGCACGTTCTCCTTGAATCGATGTCACTTGACACTTGGATAATTATGGAATCGACAGATACTTATTTACCTCTTTAGTGTTAACTCAAGCCTTCACCTCTTCCCCGTGATGTTCGATATTGCTGCAATCAATCAAGCAAAGTAAATCACTCACGGTTCTGACTCCGAGAATGAATTAAACCAAAATCAAAAAACGAAAAATGTCAGTAAGCAAATTGTAATACAAGTATTACCGATTTTAATACTTACCGTTTCTTACAGAAAATGTGAATCTCACAATCGGCAACTCCCGCGTCACCAGTCTCCATATTCCTCTACAAAAGACTGGATTCTTAGGCCCTGGCGCCTTTGCACTTTGGTTCTTCAGCTCCCCGGAAGTTCCAACCGAATTTCTCATCAACGTGACGGTCAGAATCACTGGAAGCGGCGCGTCGTTCCTCAAATTCGGGCGAGGACTGAACGCAACGCGGGCTCCTGTAGCGGCTTTTACTCAGGCCAACGCTGTGAGCCCGGGTGACTTGAATCCATTCTACGCGAGAAACGACAATGTATGGGTGGTACTATACCAGAGCGAGTTTGATATCGTAGAGGGCGCTTTCAGTGTAACTGCGGTTCCTGCAACGGGTATGCTACTTTAATATATCAATCAGTTACCTAAGCTACTATCTCCCCTCCTTCACTCCCATTTATCTCTCTCCCTCCTTCTCTCCCTCCCCCTCTCTCTCTCTCCCTCCCTCTCTCTCTCTTTCTGTCTCCCTCTACTGTCACTTGTGCCTTTGTTGTTGTACCATTTCTCTCTCAGATCTCGCTCGAAACGCTCAAAAATGTAATACACTCAGGCGTCATAGGTGTACACATTTATACAAAAACCCATGTCTCATAGTGACAGCGAGCCTAATGATGACTACTGGGATCGGTTTGCTAGAGAGTGTCGGTATGGGTTTCGTAAGTGATTCTTTCGTATCACTTTTTGTTTCTAAGTTCTCTGAATGTAGACAAAGAAATACTAATTTACAATTTGCATTGAGTTAAAAGGTAGACCTACAAAAGCAACTTACCAAGGGTACGATCCAAAAATGGACGTCAACAAATATTTACTCTGGGATCTACACAGAACGGAAAGAGATGCAACTGTTAACTTTGGAGATTTAGCGGTTAAACCCTCGTTGAGATATTCCACATTACCATTATATTATCCCTCTAGGGTGCAAATTCAACCTTCATTTTCCGTCAATTTCCCTTTTAGGCATATCGTGCCCAGGCCTTTAGAAAGGACTTACGCCTCCTTCCTTCTGTTGAATATGTTTATATGCTTTTAAAATTGCTAATTTCATTATATGCACTATTTGATATTTTAAAGTTTTGTTGATAAGGAAAAAAAAAAAGGTGGAAGAATATAAAATGTTGCTTTGAAATGAAATGAAAATTGTTTAAATCATCGGGTCATCGCGTCCGGTCGGGTGGTCTCGATACACGACCTTTCGTGAAACAAAGGCTGAAGATCACGCGACCTTTCGTAGATTTGCCAAATGATTTCACATAGTGTCGGGTTATTTGGACCAGACCATTTGTTGATGACATGGGTTTATTTCACAAACATTACCCCCTCAATGTCAAGAACAACGGGGCATATTTTCAAAAAAACTCGGGTAACGCGACCACCCGACCCGACGCGATGATCCGATGATTCGCAGTAAGCCGTATCAACCATATTTATGTTTTCCAATCTCTCATTTATTCAGATTGTATAGATGGAGAAGTGGCCTGTCAGTTCTCACCGGAGTGCATCCCTCCTGGAGGCCGTTGCGATGGCAACGAGGATTGTTCTTTCACCGGTGAGGATGAGACTCTCTGTCTCTTACCACTCAACCCTGATGAGATGAATAACTATTCGGACTACTCTAGCAGCTCTAATTCCTTTAGCTCATCGGCATATTTCGGAAATTAACAGAAAGAAAAAAAATTAATAATAATAATATTCCGCTTTTATATAGCGCTTAATACAGGATTACAGATATGTCATTACCCCGGTCATCGGATTCAGGCTTGCCCGCAAACAATGTATGCACATTCTTCACACCGGTCGCATCCTACCAGGTACCTTTTTAACCCATGGATGGAGAGAAGCAAGTGCAGATTAATATCTTGCCAAATGATATTAGTGCCGTGTCGGGATTCGAACTCTCGACCTTCGCATCTCCAGTCAAGCGCTTTCAACCACTCAGCCACGACACTCCATGCACTCAAAAACTGTTTGACCAACAGTGACGGTGTACCCTTTGGAAATTAAGTGACAGTATTATGATAAAACGAGGACGATAATGATGACGATGATGACGACAACGACTATGACGATGATGAACTTGAAAATGAAAATAACAATAATTGTAATGGTATTACAGTAACAATAATCATATGTCTGTTTTCGTTGCTTTTCTTTGATATTGTAGTACCAATCATTTCTTTAAAATGATTTTAATGATTATGATGATAAGAATGTTGATAACAATAGTACTACTGCTACTAATAATAATCTTAAAAAAATAGTAATATTAAACGATAATGATCATAATAATAATAATGATAATAGTAGCAATAACAAAAGCAATTGAAAATAATGCTAATAATACCATTGATAATACTAATAATGTATCTATCATAGGCCTATCATAAACAGCATTGTAATACGGGATCAGTGAGTTATGTCAAGTTTGCATCATTTGCCTTTATGAAGTGTGATGCACTCCATTAATCGTTACGTAATGGTCCCCAAGAAAGAAAATATAAATATAAATGGAAAGACAAATATGGGTTCAGGATCTAAGCTTTTCTTTTACAAATTGACGAATAAAAAGATAAAGTTTTCAATTTTAAACATAAAAAAGAACTGCGCATCAAATTGGGCATCTATAAAAACATTTGAAAAACATGACTACTTAAAAAGGCACAATACATTTAATATTTCAACCTCTATGATAATTATACGTAGGAATTATTTATATCAAACCGAAGAAAAAATGCAAAATAATACTATTGGTCTGGTTTTAAGGTTTGTTTTACATGACTGCCATGAAATCATGTGTATGCTTGTAAGTAAGCAGCCAGAGGACCGACGGCTTTAAGTCCTCTTCATGGGACTTGGTAATGAGGATTAATGCCCTGGCGCATCGACCTGGTTTCGAACCCGGGACCTCCCGGTTACGAGATCACTGCTCTATCACTGAGCCATCGCGTCTCCTTACAAGTTTCTAATACTTAAACTTTGACATGTTAATTGATCTCTACTTTTAGTTAGAGTATTTTCCCTACTTCATCTAAACAATAGACCCGAATTAGAAAATTCAACAAACCAAAAAATGGAAATGACGTTGACATCACTTTTGGATTGGTTCCCATAGCTAGTGTTTCACGTACTTACAAGGGACTTTAAGAACGTATAATCATTTTATTCAGCGCCCTTGTGAGATCATTAACTTTAAAAATTAATCACACGGAATAGCGCAAAATTCATCTATATAAGATCAGACAAATGTGATTGTAAAACGACAAAAATTATAAATACTTTATTATTGTGGTGTATATGTTATATGGTTTATTGTTAATTGCATCTTAATTCTTATTATTTCGAAATATCTTGGTATTTATAACAAAACTGAGGAGAGGGAACAGGTTGAGAGTTTAAATAAAATGTGTAAATATCTTGTTAGCTCTTTCCTTGCCTTTGTACTGTTTGATGTCATCGAGACAAAATAATATTCTACAAAGCTACGTTATGAAATGAAATTAAAATCTATGAATCAGATAATTCTGATCAGTTCATTTTCCAAATAAATTATGTCATTAAAAGTGCCTTTGATTGATCCTGATTCTTTCAAAATGTAAGGCAACGTTAAAAAAACAAGACCACCGGATGCAGGGCATTTAATTATTTTTTTTGTATATACATACGAAAAACGACAAAAAAAAACTTTTGAATTTTCCTTACATATCACGTTCGGAATACTTATTGTTTGCACGTTTCAAAAGTTGACCCACAAGTCTATTAAATGTCATTTGGTCGATTTTTCGGAAGAAGTTGTCATCGTGTTAGTTACAATACAATGAAACCAATATACCTATCACATCCGGTTAGTGAGGAGTCCAAGAATACTTGCAAAATATCTTCTTTGCAGTATCCATTTTTCCACCTTGTCGCAGCGAGACTATATAATATGACTGACGTGCTAATATAAACCGATTAAGATCGAAGATTATGTGACATGTCGTACCTTAACCGATGTGCGTTATTAGGAGGGCAGTGGTAGGTGGCAGAAATGGCATTTCCCTTATCTCGTTTTATTGATAAATTTACTTTGCTTCATTACAAATGTATCAACACACACAACTAACCTCATTTATCATTTAAAATGGGGTAACCAGAACCTTCAAGATTATTCAACTATCTCATTGGCGTGATGAATCTATACCGGTGTAAAAGGGTTGACGGAAACTGGTAATTTTGCAAAGTCATTGTGTTGCCCAAAGCAATCCTTCCGTTAATGCGTTTCTGCTGTTTTGTACAGGATTACACGTGTAGCAAATGAGTGACTGTGCACATAGGTGAAGGAAGAAACCATCTGAAGTGTTCAAGCTTTACGTAAAATGGAATCGTAAAATGTATAAACATTATAGTGAACTATTTCACCGAAAGCCAACGGAAGGCAAGAACTTACCAAATTTACAACCAAACTTGTGTGGGCATCAAGAAAACTTCTCAAAACAAATTACATAGGATTGAACTAACTGATTTTAAAATGGAATTATCTATAAATAAAAATAAAGAAATAAAAAAGGAGTATCCTGCCCCATCTCTCTCTCTCTCTCTCTCTCTCTTTCTTCAATTTAATAGGAAGACCCCCCTACCATTATTTAAATCTTACCCTATCATGATTTGTTATGTTGGTCACGTCAGCATTCATTAACACACTAAACGATCGCTGGCAATATTTGCGCATAGCATATCTATTATAACCTACATAAAAGCACCTAATTTAACTTGCCTATAAAAGTGTGACTCTAAAAACGAAAAACGAAAATAAAATGAAAATGATCACGTCGTAGTCTAGCCGAGGGGGAGGGGTGCTAAGTCGGAACGCAGAACATCAATCAGGCCATACACATAAAGAGTAGGGTGAGTCGTAGTTTATTCTGCACATTATGCCAATCAGCATGTAACGAAAATGAGAAAGTCAAGTTCGTATTGCTGCTGTAAGTCACAGAGCTGTTAACCCTATGTTGAATACTATTAACACTTTTTTTTCTCTCAAGATGGTAGGACAGGAGATATACAGTATGTGTATGATGCCATTGCTATTATTATGTCCTTATCTTTTATCATATTGTAATGAACATTATGCTCAATCTTTGTATATTGATAACAAACTACTTTTACTGCTTAGTGCTATATGTATATATGTTATCGTCCCAAATACTTTTTTTGTTTTCGTTGTATCGGCGCTCTGATCAGTTTTCTGTTAAATAAGAATCTATTATTATTTTTGTATTATTATTAGAAACAGAAAAGAATATACCTGCATAATACAAAAAAAGAGGAAAACAATACAACATAAGAAATAATAAATGGTCATTAATATAAATAACCACCTGTAATCTCCATCATGATCGAACCATCTTAAAATTAAATTAAAAAAAAAAAAAAAAAAAAAAATGATTGTATCAAGTCCTCCTCTTTAAAGTTCAATATGTTTAACCAGTACAGATTTCAACTGTGTAAAAATACAAATCTTAATCGGTTAACAATCTATTATTCTACTATTTTACCAACTGTCACCGTGTGAGTAAAAAAGAAAGTTTACACTCAGAAAATTGTTATTTATTTAAAAAGTATGTTTTCACGCTTGGATGAACAGGAGGTATTGTTTGCGAGAGTGCACAAATCGATTTGCACAAAAGTGTTAAAGTGAGAGAATGAATCGAAGGCATCAAATGAGATGCATTGCATATGCTTTTTGCATCAGCACAGCCACACAAACATACACAGGCGCAACAATTTTCTTTGATATTTGATATTTGATATGTGTGGTATGATTAATTTGGCAAGGGATGTTATTTGGATCTTCCAAAACGAATTAATACCCAAATCCCAGTTGTTTTATTCAAACATCACACCAGCCGTTTGGCGTAGGTTGATTTTTGCACTCTCTTAAACAATGTATCATGGTTATCTAAGCGTGAACACATACCACACAAAAATGATACCAAATGATTTGGGATAAAACAATCTTTCAAAAGATGTATAATAATTCACTGTTCATAGATGATTTTTAAAATAATTATCAATTTTCTCGGTGTAAACATTTTTTTTGACTCACACTGTATGATAAGTTTATATGTGCATGTATTAACTTGCTAAAAATCAACCGAATGAACACATGACTCTTCTATCACTGTTGGTAACATCGATACATACAATACTGACTCACCCATCTACTGTTTTGCCAGAATAATAACTGCTGTTAAATGAAGTATTACACCTTGCTGTTCTATCCAGTCACTCCTATATAGTGATTACCCTACAAATGTAAATACTAATTTCATATTTCAACACAACTTTTAAACTACAGTAAACAACAATATCTTTAAATTATTGTGTGTTTTCTACACAATCAAAGTTTTTGAAGCGATTTCAGAAAAAATACCTGAATAATTATTCTTAAATGAATATTTGATGAAGTGATATGAAGAAATATCACATTTAGGATGATGATGTAATCAATATTCTTCATATCTTTCTTGTATAACTGAGATTACTAATACACCATTATTTACAATTCGATCACAATTTATTCAGGGGGAATGGGCCCATTTTTCTTTTTTGTTTAAAAAGGTAAAATTTACGTTACCATCTTTAATTTTTAACCTGTTTTTTGGCCCAGGGCCCGTCGGCCGCCCCCCCCCCCCTTGGATCCGCGCCTGGTCTCAAGTCCTCCTCTTTTAATTTAAATATGATTAACCAATATCAATTTGAACTATTTCAAAATACAAATCTCAATCGATTAACAATATGTTATCCGACTCTTTTAACAATTTACACCCTAATTGATTATAAAATAAGTTTACAGGTGCATGTATTAACTTGCTAAAAGCAACCGTATGAACATACGACTCTTATATTACTGTTGGTTACATCGATACATACAATACAAATTATTAAACTGTTTAATCTTTTAAAACAATCATGAAATTCATGATTGTTTTAAAGGATTAAAAATAACTTGGCCATCCTGACTTACTCACTCAACTACGGTTTATCCAGAGCAACAACCGATGTTAGATTTTGCCTTACCCTGCTGTATTACCGACTCACTCTTCTGAAAATATGTAATCACTATGAGAAAAAAAAACATCATTTACCTACAAATGTAAATAATAACGTCATAGTTCAACACAACTGTAAAACTACAGTTGTGTGTATCTACACAATTATCAACATTTTTGAAGCCATTTCAGATAAAATACCTGAATAATTATTCTCAAATGAATAATTAATGAAGTGATATGAAGACACATCATATTTAGGATGATGATGTAATCAATATTCTGAATGTCTTTTTTGTATAACTGAGATTATTAATACACCATTATTTACAATTCAATCACAATTTAATCACAAAACAACAATGTACATCTACTACAAAAGATGAAGTGATATGAACAAAAAACATAATTTTTAGGATAATGATAACATTATATATTCTGAATATTTTTCTTGTTTAACTGCAACTACTAATACATCATTCTCCATAATTCAATCGCAATTCAATCACAGAAGAACTATTTGCATCTACTACAACAAATACAAAAACGAATTAACAATGGAAAGAAATATGAATTTAACTACTACAGTATACTTATAACTCAAACATCTATTAGTGAGAAACCATACACCTAGATTAGTCATCATCTACTATTAAAGTAAACGAAATATGAAACAAAGCCATACTGAGTAGCTTTCAACAATGTGCTTCGCTGTGTTACATGTAACTTAATCATTCAGCCACATTCCACACTAAAATACTAATAGTGTCTATTCAAAGAATAAAACGCTTTATACATAAGAAAAAACTCACACTCATTGAGCAAAATCCTTTGTGTGCAGCAAGTGTGTACTGTATGAACGATGCATTGTCGATTTTAGCCATTCATAGTGCGGCAAACTTTTGATCTTCATAGCTTTCATATAATACACCCATGGCTCTGGTAACTTAAAAGATGATATTTACTAAAATAAGATCATAAGTTTACCTACCTCAAAAGTATAATAAATTTACTGCTCGGGATTTCTTGTCCTTCCTTTTACTGACTTCTACAGTATGAACATCTCCAATACATATTTATCCACTTTTTATCCTGCTAAGTGTCATGTACATACACTTTACCTGAAAGCACAACGTTTTTACTCTTTTTGAAATATACAAAGCAACGCTTAAGAAGGTTTGATGCAAATTGGACTATATAGGCCTATACATAGTACTTACATTTTACATTATATCCCTCATGTATAGTTTTTTTGCATTGCGATTGTACAGAGCACGGAAAAGGTATAGTTTCACTATAAATTTGAGAAGATATTTTGCGATCGATATCTACATTTATAATTTTTGGAGAGCAACGAGCGCGCAAGCTAAATCTCCAGCTTGAAGTTTCTGCAGCTGGTATGGTGTGCAAAGCCATCGGAAGAGTTCCGGCGCGGCGAGCGTGTATGATAGCGCATTGAAAAAAGCAGCTGGAAAAAAAAACGTAGTTCGACAAATTGGCTGCCGAGTCCGACTACTCCCGTTTTCACCTGTTAAATTTGGAAGAATTGTTAAAAATTAACGAAGGAAATGACAGCAGAAACACGAAGAAACAGATCAAGTACGGACTTTCTATGTCTAGGATTTTTGTACGGGAATAAAAGCTGATTTTGATGATGATCTTGTGGATAACGAAGCCCTAGACCTCCTTCTCTCGCAGTTCTTACTTCTAAATATTATGCTTGAGCTCAGAATCAAAACAATGAATACTACAGCAAGAAAACAATGCAGGCGCCGTTATAGTTTCTTTGTAAAAAGTGAACTGCTCATGAAGGATATAAAACAGATATGTCTTTCTTGCCTCTAGCAAACTATGAGCACTCAGAGGCATAAATATTAACTTTTCCTCGAGGCAAATTTATATCAAATTTACTATACCCTCGGCAAGCCTCGGGTAAAGTAAATTTGATATAAATTTGCTCTCGGGAAAGTTACTATTTATGCCTCTTCATTAATTAGCTCATCTTTTTTGCTAGACCCTCGAAAGGTATTGTATATTTGTATACTATTTTGTGCAGTATACACTACTCTTTGCCAACAAACGGTCTGATGAATTTACTGAAAATGTAATGAGTTTACTGTCTAATATTGACAGATAACACCGATTACAAAGAATAATGGTAGATGATATATAATTATTACATCCATCCCCTATAGCAGCTCATAATTTCTAAAGGGCTTATTGAATCATCTTTTACTTCTGAATTCGGCAACATTTATTTGTATTTTCCTTCTGCCAATGTACAATTTGTAATGCAGAGCATTCTGGATAACAGATAAACATAAAACATCTCTAAAAGGTAAAAATAAATAGCCGTGGGTTTAGTTCTTTGCAACAACTTAAACATTTCACACCGGAACTACGTATAACTTCGGTACACGAGGAAAATTAAGGTGAATATATACTAGTATACTTATGATACTACTACTACTACAACTACTACTTATACAAATGATAATAGTGGGTTCTTGTAAAGCGCTCATGTCTCTCAGACTTGACACTCCTAGCACTCCTCGATTACTGTACTTCGATCCTTGAGACATGTACACAGCCATTCATTAAATGCGGGAATGTAGTATACTAATGTGCATTTTAATTTTGCATTTTAGGTTGTGTGTTTGTATAGATATATTTATTCCTGTGTTCGCTGTGTGGGTTTGGGACTTGTAGGTCTATAGTTTTTATTTTACGCACGTTTTGTTTCATGTCAAGTTGATGCACATTTATTAAATTTATGATACACTATTAAAGGTAAAGACCAGTAATGGTCATGCGATTGCATTGTGAAAGAAACGTTGTGGAATCGATCAGAAAAGGTTGAT
>JARBES010000113.1:1573699-1585167 GCA_030265145.1 Strongylocentrotus pallidus
TGCAGGGCATGGGTGCATTTACCCCCCCCCCCCCCCCCCCACCCCCTCAAATGGCAAAACCAGGGCCAAGATACTGTACATAGGGGAGAAAGAGAAATGCAACATGAAGGGGCGGATGATACGACCCCCTTCCACATCCTCCTCTCTCTCTATATCCTCCCCCACCTCCCTCCCCCACCCCCATGACACCAGAACCCCTTACTTGCTGGACCAATGCTTTGCCGCTGCTGATGACATATAACACACAGTCATAGGTAAACAGTTGGTGACTAAATTCAATATCACCTTCTCATCTACTCGCAAATGGCTACACACTAGGTATGTCTTCATCAGCTCGAGATTGCCAAATAGCCTGCTATTTCTGATTTGGAAAATAATCCTGGAGTTACAAATTGCGTCTTCATCAGCTCAAGACTCGACATCAAAACTTGAAACCAAGCTCAGGGAATTAGCTCAAGATATTTTGCTCAGCGTTCGCGCATAGTGCGTGTCTTCGGGCTGGTGAGGATATCGGACAAATAGCGGAATATTTTGCAACTAGCCCAGGATATCTAGGAATGATTATCTCGCCCAAATATCCCGCTAATTGAAACTTCGGGCTGATGAAGACGCAAATTAACTGGATAATTTGAAATCAGGATAATTGAAATAGCGGGATATTTGGCAATCTCAAGCTGATAAAGACAGGCCTATTATACATGTACGTCTTGTCTAAGGGAGCATCTTACACGAATCATTCAAACATGTTGATAAACAAACATGATAGGTAAGTTGTTTGGATTACATATAATCTGTGTATGGTGGGGTAATTACTTTAACCTTGCTTTAACCTGCATAATCTACACTATCAGCTGAGAGTAAAATGGGTGTAGGCAGAGATAATATTACATAGAGTTAATGACCTCCTCTCCCTTAACTGATATCTATTTTGTGTTGAGAATCTCACTTTAACTGTGAAAACATCAATAAACAAAAGACAGGAGATTTAAGTAGTTTAGAATTAGATTTAGAGTTATCTTCTGTATACTTGTATCAAATCATACACAGGGAGTGGAGAATGTGCATACATTGTGTGTGGGTAAGCCTGAATCCTATGACCGGGGTAATAATATATATATCTGTAAAGCGCTTTGAGAGGGTCTTCGGTCTTGAAAAGCGCTATATAAGAACTAGCTATTATTATTATTATTATATATATATATTGAGTTGAGAATCTCACTTTAACTGTGATCACATCAATAAACAAACAAAAAAGATATCTCAGTAGTTTAGAGTTATCTTTTTATAGTTACTTGTATCAAATATTTGTATTAGACCATGGCACCAGGGCCCGTCTTATAAAGAGTTGTGATTAATCACGACTTATTTGTGATTGATATCAACCGCAAATATGTTTATATAAGAGATAGCGGACTGCAAAGTTGCGATTGAGTACAGAACTTGCGTTTGATTCGGATCAATCGCAAATATGTATATAAAGAGATAAAGGACTGCAAAGTTGCAATCAATTAGAGTGCTTGCGATAGATTCAGGACAATTAGTTTTGATTTAGAGTTGTCTTTTAATTACTTGTATCAAATTTATGTTTATCTGTTTAAATATTGATTTTAAAAAAGCAATTTGAATATCTGGGTGGAAAGGAAAGAATATTATTATTTTGTGATGGCCTGCTATCATGTCAATAGACCTCTTCAAAAATTGTTTCTTTATACAATGTCTTATCTAGTCTGTACGCTTCTTTCCCTGTACAATGACGCTTTATACAGTGTTTTTTTTTACAGGAGTTTCATATAATTTCCTACAGTGTGAACAGGCTATGAGTAGTTTCATATATACTACTGATGCTGACTGGTTTGCTAAACAACCAGTCAGTAAAAAGTATATAAGAGATAGGGGACTGCAAAGTTGCGATTGATTACAGTACTCGCATTTCGGATTCAATCACAACTCTTTAGAAGACATGGCCCTGATGGAGACAAATACCTGTAGGGAAAGTGTTGCAAAACCAGCAGTATTTGCTTTGGTGTTTTTTCTAGCTTGCAGGTGTAAGGTTCTTCCAGAACTTCAGCTTTCAAAAAACTAAAGACTTTCAATACCAGAAATTCACATTTGCATTCCCCATGTCACTTATCTGACAAGAAATTGTATAAATCTCATTCACATGTCTTCAAAATTTGTATCTTTATACAATGTTGTTATCTAGTCTAGTTTTGTTTACAGGAGTTTCATATAATTTGCTACAGTGTGAACAGGCTGTGAGTAGTTTCATATCTACTACTGATGATGACTGGTTTGCTAAACAACCAGTCAGCAGTAATTCACAAGGTCAGAGGTCAAGGTTTATTAAATGCTGATCCTGTGTAAACACTGGCAATCAAACAGAGTGATATCAAGGGGTCAGTGACACAAAGACGTAACTCCATTTTGGCCATTTTGAGAAAAAGTAGTTTATGTGTCACTGAGCACTAGGGTCTTAAGGAGTTTAAAGTCTATGTATCACTAGCCATTGACTTCAATGAGGTATTGGGTGGAGTTGAGTCTTTGTGTTTTTTGGAAAGCCCACATTTTTTGAACATTTTGATATCAAATACTCATTTTGGCAAAATATGGAGCTACATCTTTGTGTCACTGAACCCTCAATATAGACTCCTGTTTAACAACCTTTTGACCTCACAGTCAAGAAAAATATTCTCTAAGAACCCTTTTTTGTTAAAGCTTGAAGGTTATGCTATGGATTATTTTACTGAGGAGTCAACAAAAATTGCCATATAGCTGAAGCCCTCACGTACATTAAATTTAAATATTTCATGACTACTCATGGCCTTTTACATAATGAAAATAAGGAAAGGCTGATTTTATATATTTAAAACTTTATTCCCATTCCTGCATGGCTCATCAACCCTTAAATATACATGCCATATATAGAGAGCAAAGTCCTGATGTTCAAGGAATTTGAGGACCAATTCATAGCCTTTCTAAATAAAATAATGAAAAACAGCAAAAAAGAACTTTTATTTCATGAATGTATTATTCTTAGTAATTCAACACAACATTCCTTGAAGTGGGATCCTACAAAAAAAAAGTTTGGCCCATTACAAATAGTTTTTATTTACTGCAGGTATTCAACACATCATTCTTTAAAATGGAACTATTTAAGGATGGGCAAGCGATATTCTCATCCCCTTAGAGAAGCTGTCAAGCTTCATACCAGTAATAAAACCTGACATGCACAGTAGGTCAGCTCTTTTCTTTATACACCTACATCTAACTCCTAAGGCATGTTCAGTTATGGCGCATTAAAAATGCTGCCAAAAACCACCGCAACTTATTTAACTAAGCATCCTTAGAAGTGGAACCATTTAAGGATGGAAAAAGCAATATGCTCATTCATTTTAACAAGAAAGCTGTTAAGCTTCATACCAGCAATACAATCTGATATCCACAGTAGACCAGCACCTTCCGTAAAACTCCTACTCTGAAGGTTTGTTCAGTTACGACGCATTAGACCGCTGCCTAAAACCGCCACAGTTTATGCAACACAACAACCTTTGAACTTTTGAAGTGAATCTGTAGACCATTTAAGGATGGAAAAGGCGATGTGCTCATCCCCTTAAAGAAGTTGTTAAGCTTGATACCACTAATAAAACCTGACTTCCATAGAAGGTCAGCCCCTTCCATCTTACACCTCGTCTACGGTTTGTTCAGATATGGTGTATAAAACCGGTGCAAAAAAAATTCCTGCAGCTTTATGTGAAAATAAATGGCAACTGCGTTCAACGAAGGTCCTACGCTTTATAATCACTGAGCTCTGTGTTATAACATACAGAAAAGTGAAGCAAAACACACGCCATCATAAAAAAACTGTCTCTGTTTACTGCATCATACCTGAACGGAGCTTCATGCTCTTGAACTCTACACAGAGCATAGAATGATAAATCAATGTGTCTCTAAATGTCACAAGGAATGCGACTGCTTGGTGCCACCATCTTGCAGCCTGGAACCCTATGACGAACACTGCACCATTTGTTTACGTCTGATTGTTAAACAGATATAGTGACAAGTCACAGGCTAGAAGCTCGCCCATGGTTTGTATTCCAGCATCTTAGGGGGTATTCAACAAACATATCAGCCTTGAGAATAATATTCCATGCTTGTTTAGCAAACATTACATAGTACCTCATGCTAATGGTGACTGCATGTCACTGTATTTGTATTTGTATCATTAAACAGATAGAGTGACAAGTCACAGGCTCGAAGCTTGCCATGGTTTGTATTCCCATCTCTTAGGGGGTATTCAACAAATATATCAGCCTTGATGATAATATTCCATGCTTGTTTAGCCAACATTACATAGTACCTCATGCTAATGGTGACTCTCTGTGTATATGTGGAAATACAAAGCATGGGGGTCTTCAGAAGAAGAAAATACCAAGAGCAAATTCTCCCAGAGAAGGGTATTGTCAACCGTACCATATTTTGAAGAATACTTCCGATATGCAAAATCACTTTGGTGTACCCAAACAAATTATGGGGTGCCATCAAGCAATATTATACACTCCACCCAGGTGAAGTAAATGGGTACCTGGTAGGAATTTATTCCTTGAAATGTTAGAGCACCGTATGGCAGCCGTGCTAAAGCCAGGGTAATAATCGGGAGCGCCAGGATGGTCAAATCTGACTGACATGATGATGAGCGCTATACAAGAACCCACTATTATTATTATTATTAAGGGAAAATAAAAACATGTACCTTTTGATAAAACTAGTTATATAATATACGCATGAAGATTTCTTTACACTTCCTGTTTGTAAAGTGCACATATCATTTCACCTGTACATGTACATGTAGTCCCATTTACGCGTATCCATGTGCAGTGCCTGTGCCTGTAAGTGATTTTCAGCACAAGTTCTTAATTTATCAATTTGATGATTAACAGCCTCACAATACATATTTTAAATGCAGCACTGTAACAGAACCTATCAAAATAAGTTCTATACATTTAGTTTCTTGTGCAATACACAGGCATGACCTGAAATCAACTTTATCAACTTTTTTTCCAACATTGACTACTGGCTTTAAAGCTTCTAGGCAGCGTTGGTAAAGCTCGCTAGAGCTGATGAAAGCTACTCACATCACGCTATACCCATTAGCATGTCTAATATGGCCTGCCTGCCTGTCTGGCTAGCTGCCTGCACGGCTAGCTCTATGGCTTCTATACATGAGTTGACTCCCTGATTTATTGTTTCTAAAATCAAGCTCTTGACTTTGATCCACAGGAGTGATGCAGAGGGACCTTCTCACACCTTGGGAATAGACTCTAGCGATATAACCGTGTTGGTTATTAACTTTATTATAGAGTGGGCGTTAAAGGTAAGAAGGATTGCATATAAAGCTTTGCTTTGAAGAAAAAATGAGAAAACTGAAACACAGATTACTTAAAAACAAAACAAAACAAAACAAAGCAAAAATCACACATACATGTACATGTAACAACAAGTACTATAGATTTGAAAGATTTGATTTTCTCTATTAAGAATACAACTGTTCTTTATTTGTAGAAAAAATATCTACCCGGTAAGCATTTCTATTTGTTCCTTAATTATTTGCCTATAAAGAGAAATGATGGATTGTACATGTCATACTGAGTTTAAAAGTACATGAATAATTATGTGATAGTGCAAATATTACAAGTGGCTGTGCAGGACAACTTTTAAAGCATTAAAAAGAATCATTATACATCAAAAATAGCAGAGTGATAGTGCAGGTTCTCAACGGGCACTATTTCAAAGAGTTTATAAAGACCAACATGATTTGTTTATAATGAATACTGATTGAGACATTTCACAAGAAGACGACAGACACCAAGTTGTTAGCACCTACCTTAGTGTTAAGCTGTCATTACAGGGGGATTAGTAAAGGGAAAATGATGCCATTATTATTTATGAGTAAGGAGTTAGGGTGTTACACAAGAATTCTACACAGAAACAAAAGAAAAATATGTGTCAGTTATACAAAATAAAAAAAAATAAAAAAATTAAAAATAGGTAATGCCCTGGAGAAAGGAGGCAAAGTTTGTTGCATATCTTCTTTTTTCATTAGTGTGATATATTTAAAAAATCAGGCCAAATTTTCAGGAACCAAACTAAAAAATGGACATGAAACAGAATTTCTCCCTGAATTACCAGTATTAAACAGGTATATTAGATAATTTGCACCCAACTTTGTTTTGATCATTCGATCCAGAGTATTGATATTCTGCTCTGCATTATAATAATCATAAAAACATAAATTTATCTAAATTAGATGTTAAATCAGTACAAGTACAGTGTAGGTAAGCATTTTCTAAGTAATGAGGGGATACAGTTATCTAAATTAGATATTAAGCTAGTAGATCTACATTTTAATAGTGGGTACATGTAGGGCCTATCAAATGAATAAATAAATATTAATTCATACGAGGGAGAGGAAAACCAAATAATCTGTATTGGGGTAGGTACATGTAGACTTGCAGGCAAATTTCAACATACACTGTACACCAGGTAGAATCGTTAGAAATTATTAGCTAAGTATAAAGTGACACTTCTGAATATATAGTGCTTATCAAAAAAGTGTACTGAGCTTTGGCATCACATGATGACAAAGTCATAATAAATGTGACCTTGCAATATTTCTCATGGTAAATTTTTGTCTAATGATACTCTTCTCTGGATTTTTTTCTGTCAATGATGACCGAGCACCGGGATTTTTTTATAAATATCGTCAAAGTTCTAACCTAGATAAGATGGTAAACAAGAATGTGTACATGTACATCTACATGTAGGTATTCATTTAGTGATTAATATGATCAAAAAAATGATCTAAACAGACACTTAGTGGTTATGGGCTATTAACATCATTATTAAATGCCATCAACATTCTAATCTACAGTGTAATTAAGATATTAAATCCCCTCTAAAGTGTTGGGAGCCCCAACATTTTGATGGCAAAATTTCACTTAAATTGTATCATAATGTGAAAGAGGATGTCATTTAAGACACATTTCAGCAAGGATTTTCAACAAATGTGTTTCAAGTTGAATATTGATGAAAGAATACAAAATTAGGCTTAAGTTTCTGCATACAACAGAAAACCTAAATTATGTATTCTTTTACCCATATTTGTCTTCAAACACATTTGGGGAGGGGGGGGGGGAATCTTTGCAAAAGTGTGTCTTAAATGACATCCTCGTTCACATTATGAGACAATTTAAGCGAAATTTTGCCATCAAATTTTCATGCAAACTTGGGGCTCCGAACACTTTAGAGGGGCTTTAAACAATATTTAGTGATTAATATGATCAATGGGGTTATCTAAATAGACATTTAGTAGTAATGGGCTATTACATTTCTCTTTTTTTAAATAAATAGAATATAAAATGTAAATGTGAGCATATTACCTTTCCAGAAAGCCTGTTAACACTGACATCACAGGTAGTTAGCTTAACACTGGCAGCCGTTTGCTGGGTTGCAAACACGATGAAACCAAACCCGGCAGACTCCAACTGACATGTTACTATCTGCGATACAACAAATGGAAAATACAAGGTTTAAAGCATCGTTTAACAATGTTAAATCTGAGATGCATGGCCCTACGTGTTATCAGTGTCTGTGTTATGGTGTAATATTGAAGCCCTAAAAAACTGCGCTTCAATATGATCATGAAGTGCCTCAAAAAAGTAAAAATCTTTGAGTGACCGGTTTTACCATACCGCACTTGTTTCCCCCAAAAGACTGTAGTGTTATGAACACCGTTAGGAAAAAGCTAAATTTGATTTTGATTTCCAATCATAATCAGACAGGCGATCGGCTTGTAAAAGTCATGGGGTTCCTGACTAACCTAAAGGTATCTATCATTGCAGCATGAGCTAAATCCAGGATTTTGTTTCAGAATCGGAGACAAAGTTACCCAATCCCTTTAAAGACATCATAGCAAGCAATACAGACACACTGATGCCTTTCCTCTTGCACTCATTAGAGTAATTGCAAGAATGAACAGGAAGCTAAAATTGGACAATATAAACCCAAGCTATAGGGAACAAAGCTCACGCAAAAACCCTGGATGTGATTGGTTGCTGGAAATTTTAAAAATAGTACATGGAGATGTAATGTCAGCTATTGTTTTATGAGAACTTGCTGTTGCCCAATCATATTTTTATTTATTAACCCTACCTATTGGAACTCATAGGCTCCTGTATTAATCATACCAGAATGATAACAAATTAGTAGTCTAATGGTTAAGTCACCATAATCCCTAAACAATTACAAAAATTTCTTTTCTTCAGATTTCTGTTAAAACCCATCTGCTCTAGTTTGGCCAGGAGGGATTAGACCTCCCTGCAAGGTCACTGACAGGTGGTATCTCATCAACTCAGCTCTCAATAACATAAGAAAAATAGGATCATGGGGGACCAACAGGCACTGTTTGATATATAGAGGGCGCAAGTAGTGCAGTGGGGCTTTAAGTATTTTGGGATCATGAATAACCTACATGTACTACACAATAGCACACATACATGTACATTTGTATTTTAAAGAAAACAGGACTTCTAGAAAGTTGTTCATTTCAAGATGTGATCCAAGATGGAAAGCAGTATCCCATCATGTACATGTACATGTACATGTAGCTGTATAGACTGTAATCAGTCAACATCCATCCCATGAGATGAGATGTTAGTTTGATGTCTTCACTCTGGTATGAGGGGAAAGCAGAGGTTCAGAAAGACCAGATGGAATGTGCTTTAGGTGCATTCTGGATACCTAGAAATCCAAGATGGTTTTGATGAAGATGGTGTCTGTTGGTTTGATAGACTCATTCATATAGATCTACTAGAGATGTTAAATCCATAAATTCCCTTAAATAGAGGTTCATGCAGGAAAAAAATACCCTTAAAAAGATTTGGGGGCTACTTTTCAAGCTTGCTTGCATGAAAATAACACTCTTTAATTTGTTTTGCATTGAACTCTATGCAATTTTTTGGGGGCTCTTTTACAAGTTTCAGGGGCTCTTTTTGGCATTTCAGGGGCTAATTCGCCCGAGCCCCCATGTATCTTTTTCACTGGGTTCATGCCATTTGTATGACTGATGGTGCGGCAGCATGAGCATGCTACACCAAGAATGATTCTGGACTTTATTTTTTCAAAATACAAGATATTTATATACAGGATTAGGAGTAGGGTTCTAATTAGTTTGTAGAATAGGTTTACAATGTATTTAGGGTGAGGGTTAGAGTAAGGTATGTTTAGTCCAGAGTTGAAGTTACCGGTATGTCTGGTTAATGTAGGATATATTATATCAACCATTAATCATTTGGTCTCCTGTTGCAACGTCCACCAGGCTCCCAATGGTTTTAATGGCATATATGTAATACCGCGGATTGGGTTTGAAGCAGCCTTCTTATCTGACTGATCTTTACAGAAATCTGGTAACCAAATGAACCACAGAGCAATTGTCCCTAGATCATTGCTCGCGCAATACTAGAGGATATCTGCCATGAGAAGCCAGAAGGGAGTTAACTATACTTTCCCCTTGTCCACACACAACATTTTCTGCGATTAGGCGTGATTAGTCATACTGTTTCGGGATAGTTATACCGTTTCGGGATAGTTACATGTACATGATGAATTGTGTGTGTGGATGCTTACTAACGATACGTCGTATAACGAAACGCGGGTTTGGGCATCGTTTCAAACTAACTAATCATGCCTAATCACGCCTAATCACGCCTTATCACGCCTAATCACGGAATGTGTTGTGTGTGGACATAACTAGTATAACTCGTCGAACTAGAGCGGTATAACTGGGCGGGGCTTAATGTGACCTCGTGCGAAAGGAGACCTGACCTCTCATTTTCGCTTCCATTTCATGACCTCAGTAGCAAACTGCGCACCTATACGACTTTCGCTGTAGAGTTTCGTGATTACTTTCTTGTGTGTGTGGACACCCTGGAATTTATACGATGATTCTTTATACAACGTTTCGTTATAGAGTTTCGGGATAAATTGTTTTGCGTGTGGACAAGCCGTTTGATGCAGAGATAACACTCTTCTGCCTCTAAACAGAAGCTGTACTAGTCCCAACAATAACTATGATATAAGGTCATTGGACTGGGCACACTTTCTCCAGATGGCCAATCCATCCCTTAATGACTGTATGAATGACTGCACAGACATCTTATTGAACAAATATATAGACCTGTCCTCATCAGCTCGAGATTGCCAAATATCCCGCTATTTGAACTATCCCGATAGCAAATTATCCAGTTAATTCACGTCTTCATCAGTCTGAAGTTGCAATTAGCGGGATATTTGGTCGAGATAATCATCCCAAGATATCTTGAGCTATTCTTGCAAGATATCCCGCTATTTGTCCGGTGCATCCTCACCAGCCCGAAGACTCGCACTATGCCCGAACACTGAGCAAAATATCTCGAGCTTGAGTTTCAATTTTCGAGGTCGAGTCTCGAGCTGATGAAGACGCGATTTGTAACTTCTGGATTATTTCCCAAATCAGAAATAGCGGGCTATTTGGCAATCTCGAGCTGATGAAGACATACCTTTATTGAAAAAATATACGAGACTGGTAAGAGAATGGTAACTAGGTACGTCCATTGCTCAGTCGAGACATCTGGGTCAGCAGGTTGATGGTTTAAGCAGCTCTTGTTTGTCACATACCCGGCTTTCAACCAAGTATCAAGGCACGTATCACAATGCATCTAGGCCTAGTCATACATGTATCTGATACCTCTTACGCCTCATTATACAGGTCATTAGGCCAACTGAAATTGATTCCTTGTTTCTCAACCACAAAATTCCCCTAAATGAAGAGAAGGAACTCTGGTTGACGTTTTTGTTATTTCTTGCACATTCAACGACAGTGGATCAATTAAGATCGATTTCTAGTTTCTCATGGATCAATATTTTGTTTAAAGGGCCACTCTAAGCCAACTAACACAGACTTTCAAAACATGAATACACCTCTACTTATTAATATTCCAGCCTCTGATTTTTCAGAAATTCTCTAAATTGACCAAAAAATGATAATAACCATCCATTTTTCACAGTTCTCACGCTTGCTGGGCTATGCCCCTTGAAAAAAGGTAATACGGTCATGTGGTTTTGATGACACATTTGACGTCATAGCGGGCATGTCCGATTTGTCCTACAACTATAAAGGATCTTACATTAGGAATGACGAAATTGCCAGAAACATACTGGGATTATCAAGTGCATATTATTTTTTTGGATAATAAATGTCTTTTTTTTTCCAATTAATATCATACACATGTAGTTTGCATTTTTAAAGGTACTATGTCCCATTTGCAGGCCAACAAAATGAAAAAGTTAAATTCCAATTGCATTTGAAAGATAATACTAATTTAGAACTTCCCTAAAAAAGGTGGGGCTTGAAAATGTCTTCAAGTGGGAAAATA
>JARBES010000113.1:1585267-1598753 GCA_030265145.1 Strongylocentrotus pallidus
ATCCCCTTAAAGAAGCTGTTAAGCGGGACACCAGTAATAAAACCTGACATCCACAGTAGGTCACCACCTTCCATCATACACCTAACATTAAACTACTAAGGTTTGTTCAGATATGGTGTATTAAACTGCTACGAAAACAAAACTCCAACAGCTTTTATGAGTAAATAAATGGCAACTGCGTGGAACAAAGGTCTTACGCATATATCTAACTACTACGGTTTGTTCAGATATGGTCTATTAAACTGCTGCGAAAAAAAAATGCTGGAGCTTTTATGCGTCTAAAAAGAATGGCAACTGCATGGAACAAAGGTCTTACGCTTTATAATCACTGAGCTCTGTGTTACATTGTATGACATACAGAAAAGTGAAACGAAACACACTTACGCCATCATAAGAAACTTTCTTGGTTTATTGCGTCATACCTGAACGGAGCTTCATGCTCTTGAACTCTTGGTAGAGCATAGAATGATAAATCAATGTGTCTCTAAATGTCACAAGGAATGCGACTGCTTGGTGCCACCATCTTGAATCCTGGAAGCCTATGACGAACACTGCACCATTTGTTTACGTCTGATCACTAAACAGATAGAGTGACAAGTCACAGGCTCAAAGCTCGCCATGGTTTGTATTCCCATCTCTTAGGGGGTATTCAACAAATATATCAGCCTTGATGATAATATTTCATGCTTGTTTTGCAAACATTACATAGTACCTCATGCTAATCGTGACTGTCTGTGTATTTGTGCAAAAACAAAGCATGGGGATCTTCAGAGAAAAACAAATACCAAGGGCAAATTCTCCCAGAGAAGGGTATTGTCAACCGTACCATATTTTGAAGAATACTTCCGATATGCAAAAATCTCTTTGGTGTGTCAAAAGAAAATACTATGGGGTGCCAACAAGCAATATAAACAGGGTAAATAACTAAATAAGTACAGTACCTTTTGAGAAGACTGGTTATACTATACACATGTACATCTCTTTGAACTTCCTAAGAGCTTTAATAGTAAAGTGCACATATCATTTGGACATACTACATGTACGTGTAGTCCCATGTACGCATCTCCATGTGCAGTGCCTGTGCCTGTAAGTGATTTTCAGCACAAGTAAGTTCTTAATTTATCAATTTGATGATTAACAGCCTCACAATTATACTCACAAAATACATTTTATATGCAGTACTGTAACAGAACCTATCAAAATAAGTTTTAGACATTTCATTTCTTCTGCAATACATACTGTACATGTAGGCATGACCTGAAATCAACTTTATCAACTTTTTCTTCAAACATTGACTACTGGCTTTAAAGCTTCTAAGCAGCGTTGGTAAAGCTCGCTAGAGCTGATGAAAGCTACTCACATCACGCTATACCCATTAGCATGTCTAAGATGGCCTGCATGCCTGCCTGCCTGCCTGGCACGGCTGGCTCTATGGCTTCTATGTATACATGAGTAGACTCCCTGATTTATTGTTTCGAAAATCAAGCTCTTGACTTTGATCCACAGGAGTGATGCAGAGGGACCTTCTCACACCTCGGGAATAGACTCTAGCGATATAATGTACCCATGTTGGTTATTAACTTTATTATAGAGTGGGCGTTAAAGGTAAGAAGGTTTGCATATAAAGCTTTGCTTTGAAGAAAAATAAGATAACTGAAACACAGATAACTTACAAAACAAAACAAAACACAACAGGAATCTAAAATCACACAAGTATGCACGTAACAACAGGTTCTATAGATTTGACAGATTTGATATTCTCTATTAAGAATACAACTATTCTTCATTTGTAGAAATATATATCTGAGCATTTCTATTTGATCCTTAATTATTTGCCTAAGAGAAGTGATGGATTGTAAATGTCATACCGAGTTTAAAAGTACATGAGTAATTTATGTGATAGTGCAAATATTACAAGTGGCTGTGCAGGACAACTTTTAAAGCATTAAAAAGGATCATTATACATCAAAATTAGCAAAGTGATAGTGAAGGTTCTCAACGGGCTCCATTTCAGAGAGTTCATAGAGACCAAATCAATTTGTTTATAATGAATACTGATTGAGACATTTCACAAGAAGACGACAGACACCATTCACACCAAGTTTTTAGCACCTACCTTAGTGTTAAGCTGTCATTACAGGGTGTTAGTAAAGGGAAAATGATGGTAATATTAGTAAGAAGTTAGGGTGTTACTCAAGGATTCTACACAGAAATCAAAGAAAAATATGTGTCCGTTGTAAAAAACAAAAAAATAAAATAATAAATAGGTAAGGCCCTGGGGAAAGGGGGCAAAGTTTGTTGCATATATCTTCTTTTTTCATTAGCGTGATATATTTAAAAAATCAGGCCGATTTTTCAGGAACCAAACTAAAAAAATGGACATGAAATAGGATATCTCCCTGAATTACCAGTATTGAACAGGTGTATTTGATAATTTGCACCCAAATTTGTTTTTGATCATTAGTTCCAGGGTATTGATATCGTGCCCTGCATTATAATAATCATTCAAACATAAACTAATATCTAAATAAGATTTAAATTAGTATACATTAAGTAGGTAAACATTTTTTAAAGTAATGAGGGCATAAAGTTATCTAAATTAGATATTAAGTTAGTAGGTTTACATTTAGTGGGTACATGTAGGGCCTATCAAATTAATAAACAAATATTAATTTATACAAGGGAAAGGAAAACCAAACAATCTGTATTGGGTTAGTACATGTAGACTTGCAGGCAAATCTCAACATACACTGTACACCAGGTAGAATCGTTAGAAATTATTACCGGTAGCTTAGTAAAAAGTGAGACTTCTGAATATATAGTGCTTATCAAAAAAGTGTACCGAACTTTAGCAGTATATGATGACTAAGTCATAATGGATGTGACCTTGCAATATTTCTCATGGTAAATTTTTGTCTAATGATACTCTTCTCTGGATTTTTTTCTGTCAATGATGACCGAGCACCAGGATTTTTTTTAAATACAGTCAAAGTTCTAATCTACATGTAGATAAGATGGTAAACAAGAACGTGTACATGTAGGTATACATTTAGTGATTAATATGATCCAAACAATTATCTAAATAGACCCTTAGTGGTAATGAGCTATTAACAACGTTTTTTTTGTAATGCCATCGAGGCTATAATCTAAATGATATATTAAAAAAGAACAAGTACGGTAGTACACATTTAGTGATTAATATGATCAATGAGGTTATCTAAATATACCTTTAGTGTTAATGGGCAATTCAATTTTTCTTTTTTTATAAATATACAGTCAAACCGGATTTAATTAGCTCCTCTTTTCTCGTGCTTTTTCCTTTATATTTGTTGTACCATTGCATATTTTTTGTGATATAATTATTCTTGTATTATGTTTTGCATGAGAAATAAAATAATTTGAATCAGCGACTACCTGTCTACAAAGACCACACTTTTCGCTTCCCTAAAAAATGGTTTCTAATTGAGACATGTACTATAGGAACCTGTACATAAAGACCACTTTTCTTGTCTCCCTTGGGTGGTTTTATAGACAGGTTTCACTGTAATAGAATATGATATATTAATGTGAGTATATTACCTTTCCAGAAAGCCTGTTAACACTGACATCACAAAATTTCTTTCATATTATGATACAATTTAAGTTTTGCTATCACATTTCCATGCAAGATTTGGGCTCCCAACACTTTAGAGGGGCTTTAAACAATATTTAGTGATTAATAATATGATCAATGAGGCTATCTAAATAGACATTTAGTAATATTAAATGGGCTGTTAATTTTTTTTCTTCTTTAATAGAATATAAAATGTTAATGTGAGTATATTACCTTTCCAGAAAGCCTGTTCACACTGACATCACAGGTAGATAGCTTAACACTGGCAGCCGTTTGCTGGGTTGCAAACACGATGAAACCAAACCCGGCAGACTCCAACTGACACGTCACTATCTGCAATAAAACAAATGCAAAATACAAGGTTTAAAGGCATTGTTTAACAATGTTATCAGTGTCCGTGTTATACTGTAATATTGAAGCCCTAAAAAAAATTGCGCTTCAAAATGATCATGAAGTGCCTCAAAAAAGTAAAAATCTTTGAGTGACCGGTTTTACCATATCGCACTCGTTTCCCCCAAAAGACTGTAGTGTTTCATGAACAATGTTAGGAAAAAGCTAAATTTGATTTTGATTCCCAATCATAATCAGACAGGCTTGTAAAAGTCATGGGGTTCCTGACTATTACCTAAAGGTATCTATCATTGCAGCATGAACTAAATCCAGGATTTTGTTTCAGAATCTGAGACAAAGTTACCCAATCCCTTTAAAGACACCATAGCAAGCAATACAGACACACTGATGCCTTTCCTCTTGCACTCATTAGAGCAATTGCAAGAATGATCAGAAAGCTCAAATTGGACAATATAAACCCAAACTATAGGGAACAAAGCGCGCACGCTAAAAAACGGATGTGATTGGTTGCTGGAAATTTAAAAAAAATAGTACATACATGTACATGAACATGTAAATGCCAGCTATTGTTTTATGAGAACTTGCTGTTGCCCATTATTATTGTTCAATATTCACCCTACATGTACCTACATGTATGTGAACCCAATAGCTCCTGTATTAATCATACCAGAATGATAACAATCAGTACCGGTAGTCTATTGGTTAAGTCACCATCATCCCTAAACAGTTACAAAAATGTCTTTTCTTCAGATTTCTATAGTTCATGTATTATGCCATCATGAACAACATACTACACATACACGAATAAGAAAAAAGTTCTTCCAGAAAGTTGTTCATTTCAAGATGTGACCCAAGATGAAAAACAGTACCCCCACCATACATGTACACACTGTAGCTACAGACTGTAATCAGTCAACATTCATCCCTTGAGTTGAGATGTTAGTGTGATGTCTTCATCCTGGTTTGAGGGGAGAGCAGAGGCTAAGAAAGACCAGATGGAATGTGCTTTAGGAGCATTCTGGATGGATACCTAGAAATCCAAGATGGTGTTGATGAAGATGGTATCTGTTTGTTTGATATACTCATATAGATCTACTAGAGATGTAAAATCCTGAAATTGGCTTAAATAGAGGTTTAAGCCATTTTCATGAATGATGGTGCGGTAGCATGCTACAGCAACAATGCCTCTGGGCTTTATTTTGTCAAATATATACAAGATACATACATAGGGTTAGGGAAGGGTACCGGTTGGGTTTTTGAAGATGTTTATTTACGATGAGGGTTAGAGTAAGGTATGTATAGTCCAGAGTTGAAGTTGCATCTGGTTAATATAGAACAATAAATGTATTGATTAATGATCATTTGGTATCCAGTTGCAATGTCCTCCAGGCTCCCAATAGTTGGAAGGGCACACATGTATGATAACATCGCGGATTGGGTTTGAAGCAGCCTTCTTTAATACCTGACTGATCTTTACAGAAATCTGGTAACCAAATGAACCACAGAGCAATTGTCCCAAGATCATTGCTCGCACATACTAGAGGATATCTGCCATGAGGAGCCAGAAGGGTGTTAAGCCGTTAACTATACTTTCCCCGTGTCCACACACATCATTTTCTGTGATTAGGCGTGATTAGTTATACTGTTTCGGGATAGTTATACCGTTTCGGGATAGTTACATGTATTATGATGAAATTGTGTGTGTGGACGCTTTAATACTAACGATACGTCGTATAACGAAACGCGGGTTTGGGCATCGTTTCAAACTAACTAATCACGCCTAATCACGCCTTATCACGCCTAATCAAAGAATGTGTTGTGTATGGACGTTACTAGTATAACTAGTCAAACTAGAGCGGTATAACTGGGCGGGGCTTAATGTGACCTGGTGCAAAAGGAGACCTGACCTCTCATTTTCGCTTCCATTTCATGACCGAAGTAGCAAACTGCACACATATACGACTTTCGCTGTAGAGTTTCGTGATTACTTTCTTGTGTGTGTGGACACCCTGGAATTTATACGATGATTCTTTATACAACGTTTCCGTTATAGAGTTTCGGGATAAATTGTTTTGTGTGTGGACACGCCATTTGATGCAGAGATAACACTCTCCTACCTCTGAACAGAAGCTACATGTATACTATAGTCCCAACAATAACTATGATATAAGGTCATTGGACTGGGCACACTTTCTCCAGATGGTCAATCCATCCCTTAATGACCGTATGAATGACTGCACAGACATCTTATTGAACAAATATATAGACCTGTCCTCATCAGCTCAAGATTGCAAAATATCCTGCTATTTGAACTATCCCGATAGCAAATTATCCAGTTAATTTGCGTCTTCATCAGTCCTAAGTTGCAATTAGCGGGATATTTGGTTGAGATAATCATCCCAAGATATCTTGGGCTAGTTTGCAAAATATCCCGCTACTTGGCAAAATACCCCGCTGTTTGTTCGGTGCGTTTTCACCAGCCAGAAGACTCGCACTTGAGCTCGAGTTTCAAGTTTCGAGGTCGAGTCTTGAGCTGATGAAGACGCGATTTGTAACTTCGGGATTATTTCCCAAATCAGAAATAGCGGGCTATTTGGCAATCTCGAGCTGATGAAGACGCGATTTGTAACTTCTGGATTATTTCCCAAATCAGAAATAGCGGGCTATTTGGCAATCTCGAGCTGATGAAGACATACCTTTATTGAAAAAATATACGAGACTGGTAAGAGAATGGTAACTAGGTACGTCCATTGCTCAGTCGAGACATCTGGGTCAGGGTGATGGTTTAAGCAGCTCTTGTTTGTCACATACCCGGCTTTCAACCCGGTATCAAGGCACGTATCACCATGCATCTAGGCCTACATGTACATGTACATGTAGTCATATTCTGATACCTCATACGCCTCATTATACAGGTCATTAGACCAACTGTAATTGATTTCTTGTTTCTCAACCACAAAATTCCTCAAAATGAAGAGGAGGACCTCTGATTGACGATGTTGCTGTTTCCTGCACATCCAATGACAGTGGGTCAAGTAAGATCGATTTCTAGTTTCTCATAGATCAATATTTTTGTTTAAAGTGACTCGGTAACATTGTTGAAGGTACATGAAAAAAATGCGTAATTTTGTATGAAATGTTACTTATTATATTCCTCCTACTGTACTAACCCTCTAACATGCAAAAAATCCTGAAAAATTCTCAAACCACAAAGTTATTTATTGTTTTTTTTTATTAAGGCGTCATTGTACGACACCCTCAAACAGTAAATTCTCCCAACCATTTTCGAATTTTCCCAAGTGTTTTTACATGAAAATAAGACATGAGACAGGCTTTTAAAAATATTTCAACACTTAAATGTCTGGAATGGTATACAGAGCCAATTCATTGCTTTGTGACGATTTAAATTAAGGAATCGATCAGATCAATTTGACCAAATTGTTATCATTAATAATTGTCAGTTTTCACTCAAACTTTCAGATTATCTTTAGCGGTACATCTAGCATTGAAGTCACTACCTTAGCACCATTTTCTCTTATCTGAACAATGTTACTAAATCCCTTTAAGAGGAGCAGGAGGGATTCCACGTAATTTATCTACTATTTTTTTTCTGGCACATTCAGGTCATTAGGCCTAGTAAGATTGATTCTGATTTTCTCATCCTCCCTGTCTACAATTTAGGAGAAAGGTGCCCCATAGTCTTGACATTTTGCTATTTTGGCGCAGCAATTGAAAAGCATGAGGGGTTCCCTACAAATCCAAACAATCAAATCTTCTTCTTTTTTTGGGGGGGAGGGAGTTCCGGACTGAGATTCTGGGGGCCCGTGTGTTCTGAAGGCCTGTTAGTGTTGAGCCTTGTCAATTGCCATTGTGTGACATTCTAAACAGATATCATCAGTACAACTTCCTTTGTCAAGCCCTCATTTTTAGCCCAGGTTAAATTTACACTAAACAAAGATGTTCTTGTTGTTGTTATTGTCAGTTTCTTCTCTAGATCTATTTGTTCATGTCCATTAAAACGAAAATATCTTTAAAAAAAGAGAAGACATGCAAAAAGGCATCCATTTTCTTCAGCCCTATATACATTACAATGGGAGGATTAAGACACCCAAGGGTTACAGTGATTCCGTTCACTTTTCCCCTCCCAGTCACACTTAATAACAATACCCTTTAAAGACAGTTTTTCACAATACTTTTACCATCAGTTCTCGATGTTTACCTTTAACGTTCCATTAACTAATTGGCTGCCACTTGTAAGCTGTATATCCCCAACACAAGGATGAATTGATTAAAATTGAGTTAATTAAGCCTCCTTTTATGGCATAGATCAATCAGTCAATTCTGTTTATCTGTTAGCAAGGTACCTGCACCTTCTATCTATAAGTGCAGTATGTGTGATTAATCAACGTAAAAATTGCTAACAAATAGATTTTTGTGTGTAATATGATGTAGATGTATGTTGTCATCATCATCCTGAGTTATCATTATCAGTTGTAGTAAATCTAGCATCATTATTGCCTTTAATATTATTATTACTATTACTCTTATCTAATAATAGTATTATTATCATTATTGTTATCATTATCATCATTATTAATACTATCATTATTATTTTATTATTCACATTATTGTTATTATTCACGTTATTATTACTTTTATTATTATTGTTATTATTATCATATCATTTTTATCATTATCATTAGTATTAATCATTATTATTACCATTGGCATTAATTGTCATTTATAGTAAATGGAATATTTGTCGTTTCCAGGTGACAGCTTTTTTACTGTTTAAAGTTCCACTGTACAGTACATACATTATATAGTGGTCATGGACAGTGACTCGCACACCAATTCATTTACTTGTAAAATAATCCATCAGCGGTAATCATAATCAATGCTAATGGAATTATAGTTCGTTAAAATTGCCACTAGACGCCAACTGCATGCATGTAAGGCGATGAAATCAAGCCATTCGTTACTAAAAGCAGATGCAGCATACACAGTGAAACAGGTAGATCTACAAATGATCAGGGGTGGGGCCCATGGAGATGCGTACATTGTGCATGAAGATACTGTACATGTGAACCAGTGTTTGTTCCGGTGACAATACCGGGTAGCTCAATAGTTGATTTGAATTTGTGAGTTTTCAATGCTGGACTAAATTAAACCCATGAACTTGTGAACATACATTTAAACCCATGTACTGTACTCTCGAAGTCAAAAACCCAAACTTTTCCTGCCCAAGCTAAATCTTCTTTTTTTTAAAATATATTTATAAATGTTTGTTTGTATCAAATGGCATCCATACATGTATGGCTTAAGGAAATTGAATTTACAATTTACATTTTACAGAAAGTAAAAACTTCCATTGAAATACAAAAGACAGCCTGGAATAAATGAAAACATGAAAGAGGTGAAGATTTGGTCATAGTTATGAGCAGCAAGGAATGAACAATACAAGGGCTATGCACGGTTAGCCCCATAAAGATGATGATATAGCCACCACAAAGCTACAAATGCAGGCAACAGAATTAGAGGAAATCTCATTAAAACTGTCCCCACTGTATTAGAAGTGAAAACAAAATAAAAGATAATTTCATTTGGTTTGGAGCTTTATACCCACTTCCTCTTGTGTGAAAAGGCCCAGGGTCTATTTTTCTACCAATATTCTCTCTTTTTTCAATCAAAAATATGAAGGAAGATGATAGTATAGTACCTATTGCACTATCAACGCCTGAATTAAAGCCCCAAGGATAAATATATCCATAAATACGAAACAATCTTATTAGCAATTGAGTTGCATATTCTGTTCACGAAGATGCCGGTAAACTAGTCAGCTTGACTGGGGAGACCTCCTTCTTTAAAGGTACGATGTCCCATTTGCATGCCAATAGATGCATTTGAAAGATAATACTAATTTAGAACTTCCCTAAAAATGGGGGGCTTGAAAATGTCTTCACCGGTAAGTGGGAAAATAATGACTATTAGTTGTCGAATTGACTTAAGAGCCATAGAGCCAGTAAGTAAAAGTCTGATGTACCGAATGGTCATATGTTTTTATGGTACGCAAAGATTCAATCAGTTTAACTTTGGCCATTACAAAAAGTGAGTTATTGATGTAGACAAATGCTCATGTACCCTTTACAGCTCATTTTATGTACATGTATGTTATTACCAAAGAAGGAAAAAAACAGCCAGTCAGTCACTCAATAGTGTCTGACAGTGAAGTCTAGCAAGCAAACAGGTTTCCTTGCATAATTTGAATATTAGGACACTGCTAACGTTTAAATTTCACAGATCTATAGGACATACATGACATATTCATAATTCCTGCAAAGTTCTACAGAATTTGGTGTTGGCTGCAAAAGGGACATAGTATCTTTAACTGTTGCCCATGGCATTGGGGCTGTGGCTGTGGCAGGGAAGTTATTAATTTAATATATGACTGGACCCTGCAGACAAGCAAGGACATTGTGGTATGGGGAAGGAAGGAGCTGAGGGAACAGAGTCTTCAGTCAGGAACTAGTAATGTGAGCAATGATCATCCATAGAATGAAGCCATTCTTGGAACATGAAGCATAACTGCATTTATAGCAGACTGTAAGAGACAGTGATCACACATACTGTACATACAGTATGTACATTAAAGGCATCATTTAACAATGTTAAATGTGATTGTTTGGCCCTACGTGATATCAGTGTCTGTCATATGGTGTAATATTGAAGCCCTAAACAAATTGCATTTCAAAATGATCATGAAGTGCCTCAAAAAAGTAAAAATCTGTGAGTAACCGGTTTTACCATACTCAATTTTTCCAATAGACTGTAGTGTTATAAAATGCCGTTGGGAAAACAAAAAATGAAATTTCAATTTCTAATCATAAATATCTTGATACTCAGACAGGCGATCAACTTGGAAAAGTCATGGGATTCCTGACCTAAAGGTTTATAATTATGACTGCAGCATGAGCTAAATCCAGGATTTTGTTTCAGAATCTGAGGCAATGTTACCAAGTCACATTAAATGACATACCGGTAGTTAAGCGTATAGTGAAAGCCTCTGTATGTTAACGTAGCCTAACGTGATGCACTGTAGGCCTATGGCCCTTACTGTTGGGTGAATTATTGATGCTTGTACTCTTTTAATAGCGTATTTCTACGTACCAAGTGATCTTTTGGACCTGCAACTGCTTGGACATTCTGGAACTTTGGGGGCGCACTTCCGGGCTTGATCCGATCAAAGGTCACTTGTACTGAGCTCTGGAAGAAAAAGAAAGAAAAAAACAGAATATAAATTCTAAATTTCTAAATTTCAATGCAGTCAAGCCATATGACAAATCAATACGCTTCCAGGATTAAAACAATAATAATAATAAGTCAATCATTGTTCGTACAAGAACAACGAATCAAATCAGGAAGCTGATGCTATTGAACAAAAAAACAAACAAAACTATACTTTAATAGAGTTGATGAACCTTTGGCTCTCAACTACATAAATTAAATGTGCAACAAGTCAAAAGATACTACTTAAAAGGGAGGTGCATTATCAAATGAACTTGGTATTGATAAAAGCAGAAAATGGAGATAAACAGATCAGTGAAGTTTGAGGAAGATCTGGTACAAGACAAGAAATTTATCCAGCATTCAAGTTTAAATTTGTGTAATATTGTAAACACAGATTAGCAAATCAGTGATAAATATCTCTTGTGCACCTCTCCCATTAGCATTTTAGTTTTAATATGATTTTAACAAAATGTAGTATATGAAAATCTGAGGTTTGAGCGTCTTTTCCAATGAAAATATGATTAAAGAATAAGGGGCTTGAATTTTGCCTATACATGTACAGTACTCTCTCTCTCTCTCTGTCTTGCAACTCAATCTAAGCTAATACCGGAAAGTCTTTCATTTTGACTTTCATTTTGCGGGAATCCACAATGTCATTGCAAGCAGCGTTGCCACGGTAATGCTGTATTCATTCCTCCTTCTCATGGGGTTGAAATGGTTTGCTTTTTTCAGATCTATAATTAACTTGGACTGCAACACAATTTTAATGAAAAAGGGTTTGGTTTATGAATGAAAAACAGACAACAAATTTTAAATTAAATCAGCACTTTTGGAGATTGAACCTGAAATCAAAATAAGAAAGCAGCATGGTAATTACAGGACCAGTTTTAGTATTAGTGTTTGTTTAAGGTTTTTTTTACTGAAATACTAATTTTAGCCTTCTTTTTATAGAACTATATCCATCTATAGATTGTAACCTGATAATAAATTCTAAAATGTGTCATAGCTTTAAAGTTTCACACGGTCATGTTCAAAAGCCTCTTTAACCTTACACCTTACACAGTGTGGGCACTGTCTTTGGCCTCTAGGCTATAGGAATTCTAAACATTTTACAGAACACAGTGATATTTTGGGAGTCAAGGTATTTTCTATCCAAACTGACATCTTGGGGAAAAAATGCCTGCAGATTTCATACACATGTACACTATCGCCCATGATATTGGAATAATTTTTTTTAGCACTTTTCACAAAGTCTTGTGTGAATATGATTTATTCTTGATACATGTAGATAAAGTAGAGTACATGTCTTCGGCCGGGTGGCAGAAGGGCGTTAGCGCGCGAGCGTCTCGAAAACTACTTTTCGAATTATTCACATTTAAAGATTTGTTTTATATTTAAACTGCTTTCTGTCCCGAAAATTGGTTTAAAACATAACAGACTTATAGAAATGTGGTAGTAGAACACGGCCACAATTTTTTTCTCAGAAATAAGTCAGTTTTATAAAAGTTTGAGGCGATTTAGTGCTAACGCTCTTCTGCTTAAAGTTTCATTATTGACCTGAAATTCGAGCTAACGCCCTTCTGCCAGCCAGGCGACGATGTATCTATCTTCTCAGAACTTTATTAATCAATCTCTGTCACTGTTTAGATTGACCAATAAAGTTTATCTATCAAGAATAAACCATCTTCTCACATTACTTTCTGAAAATGGTACAGAAAATTATTCTGACTTAAAGGTACCATGTCCCATTTGCAGGCCCAAAAAATGAAAAGGTTAAATTCCAATGGCAATTGAAAGACAATACTTATTTAGAACTTCCGTAAAAAAAGGGGGGCTTGAAAATGTCTTTAAGTGGGAAAATAACGAATATTAGTTGTCGAATCGACTTAGGAGCTACATGTATAGAGCCAGTAAGTAATACCCGGAGTCTGATTTTTCAGACCATTGTTCCGAATGGTCGTACGTTTTATGCTGCGCAAAAATTCAATCAGTTTAATTTTGGCCATTACAAGAAGTAGGTTATTGATGTACAGACAAAAGCTCATGTACTCTTTACAGCTCATTTTATGTATGTTATTACCAAAGATGAAAAAAGCCAGTCAGTCACTCAATACAGGGTGTATATTTTAGGTCCTTGAAGTTTGCTCATGGTTTTGCAATGAAACGGAGCCAGTTCTATTTCTAGCGAGCCAGCAAATATTTGCAGAGTCTGGACTTAGGCCATAATGTTGTTTC
>JARBES010000113.1:1817975-1833670 GCA_030265145.1 Strongylocentrotus pallidus
CATATATACTGGAATGATGTAAAGAAAATCCAGGAAAATATTTCCTCAAATGGATTTATTATGTAGTACTGGTGGATGAAATTAAACATGTATAAACAATACTCCATGTCAAATTAAATATTACACTAGTAACTCAGGCATCTTAGATTGACAAAAGAGACATGTATCTTCAAATTATAGCAGCATATTTACATATATACTGGAATGATGTAAAGAAAATCCAGGAAAATATTTCCTCAAATGGATTTATTATGTAGTACTGGTGGATAAAATTAAACATGTAAACAATACTCCATGTCAAATTAAATATTAAACTAATAACTCAGGCATCTTAGATTGACAAAAGAGATATGTATCTTCAAATTATAGCAGCATATTAACATACACTGGAATGGTTTCATTCTGTTGGTTGCTGTTGAGGGTGGTCTCATGGTGGTAATATCCTTCTTGGATGGTGTACATCACCCATGGGGTGCTGTTGAGGGTGGTCTGATGATGGTAATGTCCTTCTTGGATGGTGTACATCACCCATGGGTTGCTGTTGAAGATGGTCTGATGGTGGTAAAGCCCTTCTGGGATAGTGTACATCACCCATGGGGTGCTGTTGAGGGCGGTCTGGTGATGGTAATGTCCTTCTTGGATAGCGTACATCATCTATGGGGTGCTGTTGAGGGTGGTCTGATGATGGTAACGTCCTTCTTGGATGGTGTACATCACCCATGGGTTGCTGTTGAGGGTGGTCTGATGGTGGTAAAGCCCTTCTTGGATAGTGTACATCACCCATGGGTTGCTGTTGAGGGTGGTCTGATGGTGGTAATGTCCTTCTTGGATAGTGTACATCACCCATGGGTTGCTGTTGAGGGTGGCCTGATGATGGTAATGTCCTTCTTGGATAGTTTACATTACCCATGCGTTGCTGTTGAGGGTGGTCTGATGATGGTAATGTCCTTTTTGGATAGTGTAGTGATTGAGTGTAGTGATCCTGACTTGACCAAGGCGTGAGGGTAAATGTAGAACCTATGTTCTCAGGAACCGGTGGTTGATACTGTGTTGGTGAAAGGTACCCTGGGGACATGAACGGTTGATCATGACTTGAGATTTGAGGATCAGGAGATGGAGCAGAACTTGATATAGTGGCAGGGTAGGTAGGATTGCAGTATAAATCTCTATACTCAGGACTGCGATTATGACCACTGCGTGGCTGATATGGAGCAGGAATGTGGTACCCAGCAGACATGCCTGATAGGAGATTGGAAGGCATAAATTGGGGCTGACTAGACCCAGGATTCCACGGTGGTGCATTATTCTCTAAATAGACTGGCCAAATACCAGACAGATTCCTCAGTGTACCTGGCTGTTGAAAAGGTTGCCTCTCAACGGCATTGTCCCGAGACTCCTGCAAGACTGGAATATTGGCACCTAACCCCCTTGATAGGGTGTCAAGGGAAACACTGATGTTGGCATGTACTGGGTTCACTCGACTTGTGTTTGCCATGGTTTCTTGGTACATTGCTCTCGATTGCTCTGATGAGACATTTCTTGTGTTGTATGTGTTGCCATGGTAACTGCTTATTAATGGTTGGCCAGGTGACATGAAGGTAGGCTGATAAGGAGTGTTGGGAAACTGAGCAAGGTTTGAGTTGTCCAAGTCACTTAAGCCGTCCGAGTCAAATGAGCTGTAAAGGAAACAGATTAAAAGATGAGAAATTAAAAATCATGTTCTATTGGTATTACTGAAAGTACTGAAACATTTTGATCAGAAATCAAAGAGAAAAAAAAATAGAAGAGACTACAGAGTAACAAAAATATCAAGAACAAACACACACAAAACCAAGAACACAACAAAATGTACAAATTTAAGGTAGAAAGTGCTTTACAGTAGGGAATTTGTTCAATAAAACTGTTACTGAATATTTAGTTTTGTCAGACAAGAAATCTTAAACTATTTTAAGGTACACAATATCACTTTATCGCATGCTCTCTGCTAGGGTATCAGCATTGTATCTTTTCTTAGTAAGCCATTATAGGCTCTTTATATTGTTTCTGTATGGCACTGTTCATGAAAAGTCTACATGCTGTTATCTATTTTTTTTTAAATATTTTGTTGTATCACATATACTGTACTGACCTATGCAAATATGTGGTGATGGCGTGATGAAATGAGTCCAAGTCCTGAGCAATTTCATTGAACCTGAAGTTTTCCTTCTTGATCTGAGGAAAACAACCCTGTAGCACATAACAGCAACATTGCTTGTAAACCTTGTACATATATCAGTTTCAAGTAAGTGGATCTATTTCATTCTGGCATATAATCTATTTTCTTGGGGAATATACACTCAAGAGCTACAGTATCATCCCATATCAACAAAATGAAAATAAGAAGGAAAACAAATAAGTATTGAGAATTTTTAAAAGCTAGAGTTAGACAAAAATTGATCCATTACATATTGCAATTTCATGAAAACTGTAATATTAATAAAAGTTTTACTGCACTAGTACTCGTAGCAGTATCCACTATAGCAGTATAGTAATTGGATTATGATATTGACATCACTTTTAAAAAAAGACTATAAAAAAAATACTTGAAAAGGCAAATCTTTATACTTTTTATCATATACTATAGAAGATCAGAGAACAACGAAAGAGAACAGAAGAGCATTACTTTTACATAGTGTAAACGTAGCATAACTAAGCATGAATAAATCCATCATCATTTCAGGTGACCCAAACAATTATTCATATCTCTTTTTTCTTCTAATTTAAGGTCCGAAAACGCAAAGGGATATAAATAAGTAAATAAACAAAAATTTACAAAATCATACTTATATTCTATGTCACTTTAATATCACTGTTTAAAGTTTAAAACATTGCTTGTATTGAATTTTGAATTTCTGAAGCCATTTTGTAATCAGGACTTTAATTCTTCCTTATGCTATTAGACAACGCTAGAGTGTTTTCCTTTTTTAGTTACATTAACCATGAATTTGGTCGATATATTAACCTCAGGAAGCCATTTTATGTTACGTGTGCAAAAATGCTGTTAAAACCCCAGGGATCAATGAAAAGTACACCCGTTAGATTAGAGGCATGTATTTTCCACCTCTGTACTTGATGAATGGAAAGTTTAAACCCCAAGCATTTGCCAACTCCAACCTCTTTGCCAAATGTTAGCGGTACCACATTCTACTATTACTGTCATTTTTTTAAGTTAAAACATGATAATAAACATCATGCAACTCCCAGTCCACCGCAGAATTTATTTATGAACAAGAATGAAGGTCTGGACTTGGTTAAATGCCTGTATATTTTTTGCCCAGCCCACCTTTTTTCTCATAGGACATAACCACCCTATATAGAGTGTAGAGTACATGGCCGATAAAGCAACCAACTAACCCTTGGAAGCCACTAATTTCACGTGTTAGAATTACACTTTTACCACCTCCCCCTCCCCTGTAGGGTTATGGACAAATATTTGTGTCAAAGTAAATCTTGCTTTGAAATTTGGAAGTCTTTTTGTAACAGGATTTTGATTTGTGCTAACTCCTTTCTTCCATAGGATATGTCCACGTTAGATTGTTCCATTTACAGCTACATTTACCATGAATATAGCTGTTAAAGCAATATATAAACCCTTGGACTTAAATACATGTATTTGAACAGGTAACCATGGTAACCATTGCATACTAATCCATTGATGTTACCCCGTTATGGTTAAACTATTGGCTTGCAGACAGAAAGGTTTAACAACAAATCTCTTTGTTTTACAAGTCACCTGTGTCAATTGATATTATTATCTGTATAGCATTCAATTTTTTTAGGCGTATCTGTTTTGAATTGTAATTGACTGAACTTGTCTTGATGAGCGTAATATTAAAACCCTATTTGCCATTTTATAGTTCCTCAAGGCTCCATCTTAGGTACACTATTATTTCTTCTTTATGTCAATTATATTATCAATACATCCCCCTTCTTTCTTTTATCTTATTTGCCGACAACAAAAACATATTTTATTCTCAATACTTTGAATTATGAAATCAATAAAGTATCAAACTGTTTTAAGTCCAATAAACTTTCTCTTAATACAAAAAAGACTTGTGTCATGTATTTAAGACATCATTCTCATAATACAGAAACACTGATATATATTAAAACTAATGATATGCCACTAGAGAAGAAAACTAAGTCCAAGTTTTGGGAAGTAATTAGATGAAATTTTGACTTCGAATGAGCATTTACACCACATTATAATGTGCATTTCCAAAAGCATTGGAACAATTTCCAAGCTAAAGATTCTTCTACCCCATGCAACCTTATTATTACTATATTATACGCTATTTCTCCCATTTATAACATATTGTATGGGCAAATTGTGGTTCGACCAAAATTTATTCGATTATGTTATACTACAAAAGAAAGCCATACAGGATCTTTGTACAGGATCGAATTTCTTAGCTCACACTGATCCTTTATTCTACAAACTTAAAACACTAAAAATTGTCGATTTTGAATACTATTCAAGTAGCAGTCATTATGTTCAAGGACATTAATAATGAACTTCCATCATCCTTTGATAACATATTTAGGTTTAATAGTTCTATTCATTCGTACCCTACTCCCATATCTGGAAACCTCCATTTTACAAATCCCAAATTATCAATAACACACAAATCTGTTAGACATTCTGGTCCGGACATTTGGAATAATTTTCCCGACAACATAAAGTCTTGTTCAACCATCTACTCCTTAAAAGCTACTGCACACTTAAGCAACTAATAATACAATCATACGCCCCCCACTCTTTATATTAGTATGATGCATACTATAAAACTGTGAGTTATTTTATTCTTTATCATGCAACTGCTTCCTGCACCCACAACTGCACTTGCACTGCACCCACTTGATCACTCAGTTTTCCCAAGAAGATGAAAGGCTTCACGCATGGCTGATGGTCAACAAAACAGAGTTAAGTCTTTTGTGAACTATGTCTGTTACTACGGCAGGCAGCCAGTGAAAACGAATTTGTATAAAATTATGGAAATGCAAGCATTACTTAACACAAACAGAACTTTGTTATTCCTGGCTCATTTTTTCTGATTGAGTGTCATATGAAAGGACAAAAAATGAACTTTCTAGAAAATGTGATTTTCTCTTTGAAATTCTGATACCGTTCGCCAAATTACTTTTTGGTACCCTTTCTTCAATTTTTTTTTGATCACTCATGCGTGAAATATGCATCATATGAGTTGCATTAAATGAAAGAGGATCTAAGCTTTACAAATATGTGTCATTAATTAATTATAATTGTGATTTAGTTATGATAAAACATCGATAATTCTCGGTTTCATTTTTTCTGGGACGCACTGTGTACATGTGCCCCATGTAATCATTACTGCTCTTCCGTTCTTTCAATGACCCTCTCCATGACATTTAAATTAGTAAGGACATACCTGTATTGACGATGTCTTTGTTTTCAATGCAGAGTAGAACTCATCATTTTGACCCATTTTAAGTGTCAGGTCAGTCAGATTTTGCATAGAACAAAGTGCTTCTGCTAGGTGATGTAATGAGGCTGGTGTAGGACAACGGTCAATAAGAAGCCTGAGAGTCTGGACCTGCATTGTTTGTGAATTTAGTTAAGCAGTTCATCAATACATGCATATGTTTAAGTTACTAATTTCTCATCGTATCCTTACATTTCACACAAATTCCATTAATCACACAGTTGAATTCATAATAACATTCTAAACAAATTACAAATTCAATTCTTGGCTATTAAAAAAAGAACACACTAAAGTTTATGTGGAAAGAATGATTTTAATAATATACTTTTTAATTTAAATTCTATATGTATGCTTAGAAGGGCTCCCAACGTGTTTGCTTCAGTAAGTCCTACTCCAACTTACACGAAATTAATAATACCAGTAAATATAAATTATCTATTTATGATTAAAAGGTATTCATAAATCTGGATTTAATGTGCACAAGACCGATAAGTCAGGACGTTTGTTGCATTGTACAGTTTGGTAACTTCAAGCCTTTATTAAAATAGGTCATTTAAAAAAAATAATGACATATTTCCTGTATCAATCAAACTTGACAAGGTTGGATATTGATTATTGACCAAAATAATGTCAATCTTATACACACTTGAATTTCAACTGAATCAGCAATTACACATGTAGTTTGCTTGCATTCCATGTTGCATGGCTATTCCAATATACCAAGTGAATGGCATTTAAAAAAGGGTGTTTGGAAAAAAAACATATATATTTGTGCACCACATAATCATTACTGCTCCTTCTGTCTACCAATGCACCTCTCCATGACATTTACATTGGGACACACATACCTGTAAGGATGATGCCTTTGCTTTCAATGTAGAGAAGAATTCCTCCTTGAAAGACTTTCCAAGTTTCAGGTCAGCCAGGTTTGGCATAGAACACAGTGCTTCTGCTAAGTGATGTGATGAGGCTGGTGTGGGACAATTGATACTTTCAAGCTTGAGAGTCTGAACCTGCATTGTTTGAGAATACAGTTACACATTTCATCTATACGTGCATATGTTTTTTTAAAACTAATTTCTCACTGTTTTTTACAGTTCATACAAATCCCATTAATTACTTAGATGTATCCATAATAACATTCTCAACAAAAATGAATTAATACATTTTATTTTCAAATTCAATTTTGTCTATGAAAAAAAAGAACACTTTAGTTTTTTAAAGGAAAGAATGATTTTAATAATAGACCTTTTTCTTTAAACCCAATTTGTATTATTTAAAGAGCTCCCGATCTGTTGGCATTGATAAGTTCTTCTCCTAATAACACTGAAATTATATTTTTTAAATCTGCATTTGCTAATACAATATTGAAGGTATATTGATAACTCTATATTTCATGAGCACAAGAACTCTTAAAGTCAGGAGGTTTGTGGCCGTTGTGCAGTTTTGGTAAATTCAAGCCTTTATCTAATAGGTAATTTAAAAAAAAATTATGACATAAATCCAGTATCTATTAAACTTAACAAGGTTGGATATTGATTATTGATCAAAATAATGTCAATGTTATCCAAACTTGAATTTCAACTGAATCAGCAAGCACACATGTAGTTTGCTTGCATTCCATGTTGCATGACTATTCCAATATACCAAGTGAATGGCATTTAAAAAAGGGTGTTTGGAAAAAGCATAAATACTTGTGCACCACAAAATTATTACTGCTCTTTCTGTCTACCAATGCACCTCTCCATGACATTTACATTGGGACACACATACCTGTAAGGATGATGCCTTTGCTTTCAATGTAGAGAAGAATTCCTCCTTGAAAGACTTTCCAAGTTTCAGGTCAGCCAGGTTTGGCATAGAACACAGTGCTTCTGCTAAGTGATGTGATGAGGCTGGTGTGGGACAATTGATACTTTCAAGCTTGAGAGTCTGAACCTGCATTGTTTGAGAATACAGTTACACATTTCATCTATACGTGCATATGTTTTTTTTAAACTAATTTCTCACTGTTTTTTTACAGTTCATACAAATCCCATTAATTACCTAAATGCATCCATAATAACATTCTCAACAAAAATGAATTAATACATTTTATATTCAAGTTCAATTTTGTCTATGAAAAAAAAAGAACACTAAAGTTTTTAAAGGAAAGAATGATTTTAATAATAGACCTTTTTCTTTAAACTCTACATGTATTCCAATATACCAAGTGAATGGCATTTTAAAAAGAGTGTTAGGAAGCAACATGTACACCACATAATCATTACTGCTCTTTCTGTCTACCAATGCACCTCTCCATGACATTTACATTGGGACACACATACCTGTAAGGATGATGCCTTTGCTTTCAATGTAGAGAAGAAATCCTCCTGGAAATACATTACAAGTTTTAGGTCAGCCAGGTTAGGCATAGAACACAGTGCTTCTGCTAAGTGATGTGATGAGGCTGGTGTGGGACACTTGATACTTTCAAGCTTGAGAGTATGGACCTGCATTGTTTGTGAATACAGTTACACAGCTTATCTATACATACATTTGTTTTTTTTAAACTAATTTCTCGCTGTTTTCTTACATTTCATACAAATCCCATTAATTACCTAAATGCAATCATAATAACATTTTCAACAAAAAAGATTTAATACATTTTATTTTCAATTCAATTTTTGTCAATATAAATGATTTTAGTAATAGACTTTTTTTACTTAAATTCTTCATGTCTTCTTTAAAGGGCTCCCAATCTGTTTGCATTGATAATTTCTACTCCTAATAAAACTGAAATACTATTTTTAAAATCTGCATTTGCTATTACAGTATTGAAGGTATATTAATAACTCTGGATTTCATGAGCACAAGAACCCTGAGTCAGGAGGTTTGTGGCCGTGGTGCAGTAACGGTAAATTAAAGCCTTTATCACAATAGTTCATTAACAGAAATAATGAAATATTTCCCCTATCAATCAAACTTGACAAGGTTGGTTTTTATTATTGATCAAAACAATGTAAATCTTATACACACTTGAATTTCAACTGAATCAGCTATCACATGTGTGGTTTACTTTCATTCCATGTTTCAGAACTGTTCCAAAGTATCAATTGAATGGCATTAAAACCATTGAAAAAAAAAAATTAAAATAACATATACAGGTATACATGTGAACAATATAGTCATTACTGCCATTTCTTTCTTCCAATGACTCTCGCCATGAAATTTACATTAAGACACGCATACCTGTAAGGATGATGCCTTTGCTCTCAATGTAGAGTAGAACTCCTCATTGGGACAAGTTTTAAGTGTCAGGTCATTCAGGTTTGGCATAAAACACAGTGCTTCTGCTAGGTGATGTGATGAGGCTGGTGTGAACCCAAGGAGATCATCAAGCTTGAGAGTCTGGACCTGCATTGTTTGTTAATATAGTTTAGCAGCACGTTTTTACATGCATGTTTATTTACTTCTTTCTCATTGTGTTCTTAATTTTTTACAAAAATTCTGTTAATCACATTTCAGAATAACATTTTTTAACAAAATAGATTAAATAGATTTTAATTTCAATTCCAATTCTTGTCTCTCGCAGTAAAAGAACACACCAAAGTTTCTATGGAAAGAATGATATAGTAAGAGTGATTTTTGTATTAAACTTTATTAAGCTCATGTGATTTCAAATTGGCTCTAAAACAACTACATGACATATATTTTTCATATCAATGAAACTTGAAAAAGGTTGATATTGATTATAGATCACAACGATGCCAATCTTATGCACACTTGAATTTCAACTGAATCAGCTAGCACATGTGTAGTTTGCTTTTATTCCATGTTCCAATATACCAAATAATGCCCTTTAAAAAAGGGTGTTTGAAAGAGAAAAAAAATATAAATGTGTGAACCTTTTTACTATTACTACGCTTTCTTTCTTTCAATGACCCTCCATGACATTTACATTAGGACACATGTACCTGTATTGATGATGCCTTTGCTTTCAATGTAAAGCAGAACTCCTCATTGAGCTCCCTTCCAAGTTTCAGGTCAGTCAGGTTTGGCATAGAACACAGTGCTTCTGCAAAGTGATGTGATAAGGGTGGTGTGCGACACAGGAGATTCTCAAGCTTGAGAGCCGGGACCTGCATTGTTTGTGAATATAGTTAAGCAGGACATCTTTAAATGCATGTTTTATTTACTTATGCATTGATAATATATTTAACAAAAAAGATTGAATAGATTTTATTTTCAAATTCAATTCTTGTCTCTTGAAGTAAACGAACACACAAAAGTTTCTATGGAGAGAATGATATATTAAGAGTGAACTTTTTAGAATCTTTTATGTGTATTCTTTATAGGGCTTCCAACCTGTTTCATTGATACGTCTTACTCCTTCTAAGATTGAAATTAATAATACTTTTTAAATGTTTATTATTTACGTTTTTAAGGTATTCATAACTCTGGATTTCATGTGCACAATAATCCTAAGTCAGGAGGTTTGTTGATATGGTGCAGTTTGGAAAATTCAGGCCTTTATTTAAAATTGGCTCTTTCTGTTTCTTTCTTTCAATGACCCTCAATGATATTTACATTACGAAACACATGCCTGTATGGATGATGCCTGTATGGATGATGCCTTTGCTTTCAATGTAGAGCAAAACTCCTCATTGAGATCCATTCCAAGTGTCAGGTCAGTCAGATTTGGCATTGAACAAAGTGCTTCTGCTAGGTGATGTGACGAGGCTGGTGTGGGATAACGGTCAATACGAAACCTGAGAGTCTGGACCTGCATTGTTGGTGAATATAGTGAAGCAGTCCATCAATACATGCAGATGATCCATCGGGTAGTCGAGTTTCTTCTATCTTCTTTTTTAATATTCATTTATTTTTATTCTCTCATGTAATTTTTTCTGCGAATATCTCAATAGTGGAAAGAGCTAAATCAATGAAATTTCATAACATGATGTGTCAAGTAAATGTCCAGAACATAACGTCAAGATTTTTTTCCCAAAAAATGGTCATGTGACCTTCCAGGCGCCATTTTGTTGTTTTTAATGCATGTCTTTCAACCATCTCAACAACGGAAAGTCGTATAGACTTCTAATGAATACCATTAGTGAGTGCATGCGTTGCCCTACGTTTGGTTTATGGAAGTAAAGTCAATGTGACATTATCTTCAATACAGCATCAAAGGTCCAATATTGTAAAAGGTGAAAATGACCTTGAAAAATGTAAATCTTTAATAATTTTGTAATTGAATATAATTTTGACATGAAATTTATACCACTAATAATTAAATCTTAATATGGCAAATAATCTGACAGAAAAAATTAAATGTTTGATATTCCTTACATTTGTACATAGCACCCTCTCAATTTTCAATAATTTTATATTTTTAATTTTCATAACTCAATAATCCTTAAAAAAAGCAGATCCGTCCTTTTTTTCTAATGCAATTGGGTCAAGATATGCGCTTTCTAAAAAAAAAAAATTGAATAGGTTCATGCAGAGCGAACACTTCAAAATGGCGCCGAAGATGGCGTTCTTTGAAAAATATATAAAATATGTTAAACTCGTCATAACTCTGAAACTATTATAGCTAGCCCCATAAAACTTGGCAATAAGATTATTTGATAGTTGTGTGCAGATTTTCAAAATAATTGATGAGGTTATCAAAAAGTTATGGCCCCAAAAATATATTTTTCCTGTCCTTTTGAAGCCCTCGTCATGCATAAATGAATACAATATTTGCTTCATAGTTATGATCATAATGACCGCAAAGTAATCTCCTTTCATGTGATACCAAACAAGTTGTACCTCATCGCAGACAATTTTCCACAATTTTTTTTTAAAGTTCACACTCTTTTTCAAAATCATTCACCATCTACTGTCATATAATTATGGATATTGTTACGGATATGTGTTGGCTAGCACTCCATACATTTGGTATCCATACACTGTACTGTGCATTCGCATTCGTACAGTAAATGTTTATTATGTGTATGCATGTGTGCTGCATGTTTGAACTCATGTGCTGCATGCATTGCGTTTCGTTTACGTTGTTGTGGTGTTTGGACTCGCGCCTCGCAGCCATGAATCAACATAGACCGTCTCAGAAAACCTTATTTGCTGCAATGCAGACTCTTTCTCTGGAAAAATCACATTTAATTGTCAAAAGAAAGAAACGACTCAAAATTACATAACGGATCACCTAATTCGTCTCAATGACGAATTAAAGTCTAGTTTCTCATTGTATTCTTACATTTCACACAAATTTCATAAATCGCAATTTCCATTAATCACATAGTTGAATTCATAATAACATTCTCAACAAAAATGAATTATATAAGAGTGATTAAAACAAATCTATATATATTCTTCATTGGGCTTCCAACCTGTTTGCATTGATATGTCCTACTCCTTATAACACTGAAATTAACAATACCCATAACTATGTGTTTACTATTACAGTTTTGAAAGTATACATAACTCTGGATTTGATGTGCACAAGAATCCTAAGTCAGGTGGTTTGTTGCTATGGTGCAGTTTGGAAAATTCAAGCCTTTATTTAAAGGGATAGTTGAGTTCTGTTTTCAGACCGCAAATGCCTTCAAAGTGCATGGTTATTGCTTTTATTCTTATCTATGACATTTCTAGTGCCCTTTTAGAACCTAAAATTGCTATGAAGATAATTTTAGACCCAAAATGTGTGAAATTTAGCCAATACGAGCATACCAATTCAGCTCCACTTTAAAAAAAAAACACGGTGACCGTCAATTAATTATTTAATTAAAAATAACAATACAAGGGCCGGCTGGTTGTGCGTAGTACAAGCAACACGAAAATGCCAACAAAAAAGCCAACATCGGCACTTGGCTGAAATACGACGTAAAAGACGTTATTTCGTATTTTCAACGGTTTTTTCAAATTTGTCAAAATATCTAATATTTGTGGTGGTACACAAGTATTAGAAATTATTATATTTAAGCCGTCTCTCAACTGATTTTGATCAAACAAAGATGATTTTGTCATTTAAATATTATGTTCTTTCAAATTTGACACTCAGTTTTTCATTAACTCACTAGAAAATTATTTTTTATAGCCTCCTCTGCAACAGAACTCAACTATCCCTTTAACTTGGCTCTTTAAAAAGTATATGACATATCTTTTCATATCAATCAAACTTCAAAAGGTTGGATATTGATAATTGATCGAAACAATGTCAATCTTATACACACTTGAATTCCAACTGAATCTGTACATGTGTAGTTTGCTTTTATTCCATGTTTCATGACTGTTCCAATTTACCATGTGAATGACCTTTAAAAAAGGGTGTTTGGAGAAGAAAAAATATATACATGTGCTCCATTTAACTATTACTGCTGTTTCTTTCTTTCAGTGACCCTCTCCAAGACATTTACATTAGGACACACATACCTGTATGGATGATGCATTTGCTTTCAATGTAGAGCAGAGCTCCTCATTAAGATCCATTATAAGTGTCAGGTCAGTCAGATTTGGCATAGAACATAGTGCTTCTGCTAAGTGATGTGATGAGCCTGGTGTGGGACACTTGATACTTTCAAGATTGAGAGTCTGGACCTGCATCATTTGAACCAGAGCAAAATAACACTGAGTTCCTATAGGAAATCTATTAATTCAGATGGTCATATCTCAGCCAATACTTTTTATATTAAATTGGTTTTCGACATGTGGACATTATTTTTGTTGCCCATACAGAAAATGAAGTTCAAATTGAGCAATTCTAAAAATAGATTTTGATGATGCCACAGCTTCGGTACTCTATAAACTTTTGTTAACTTAGCGAAAAGACCATTGATATATTCTTCTGTCAAAAGAACCAGCATATATGAGACATTTCAAGGAATTAAAGAAAACTAAACTGTAGATTTGAAAAAGGAAGAGATGGTAATGGAATGAAATTAAATTAAACACTCAGACATACATCACATTTGTGGATGAACTGCTCACCTTTGATTCTTTTCCTTTCCTTGCAAGTGTTGCATAAAAACAATGATGGAATGCACCTTCAAGAGAAACTGTCTTCAAAGATGGTATGGAGCATATCATCTCTGCCACATCAAGTGACACAGTAGGTCCACAATCTCTGTCAATCCAGAGTGTATCCTAGATAAAATGACAAAGTGATTACTGATGGGATGCATAATATAGACGTTCACTTGGATGTTAGGCAAACATGTGTAAACTACATGAGCGGTTGCCATAGATGTGCTGCAAGAACTACAGAGAGTAAGAGGGAAAAGGAAATTAATAACGGTACAGGCCGAAGAACTATTGCCATCACATTTCATATCAAATTTCTATTTTTGTGACAGTAGTGTGACAGGTCGAAATGTTTCTTAATTCCATTTGTTGAGGTCACTGAATGAAGGGATCTATGTCTCTGAATAAGGAGATCCCTGTAGTTTACTTCTGAGGGGATTCCTAAAAGGGGAAGTGCACTTTGACCTTGGGTCAGAGAGGGTATAGGGTAATATAGAGAGAAAGGATTTTTTGCCACATCACAGGTTGAGGGGGATGAGCATAAACCATGCATCCACTCATGACTTAGGCGGTTTGATTTGACAGAGAAGCTAACTCTGAGTAGAACTGTATTTCTGCAGCATCTATGAGGTCTTACTTCATCATTTGGTTGGAGATGGCATTTAGTTGGAGATGGTGCACTATCTAGTTGGTCTAATTCTAGTCTCGGTGTCTCTCCTCGAGAGCTCAAGAGGGGGTTGATCCATCCTCAAAATAAATACCACATAAAACTCTGAATGACTTCGTCGTGTGTCATTTGTGCCTGCTCTAACAAAATGGCGTAATCGGCAGGATTGTGGTTTTGAGAGTGGATAACCTGTTTTTGCATTAGAACCCCCTCTTGAGGATGTTCTTCATGTAACTGGTGACGGATGAGACTGGACTACAGGTGAAGCACGCACATACTACACTACAGCCATTAACCAAATCATGGCAGAGAGTGAAGGAAGTATTGAGGACAGCACTGCAAGACCTAGTAAGGACTCACTAGAGGTAGAACTTCGAAAACTACATGAGGAGCTGCAGAGACTAAAAGTACAGGGAGCAAGTCAAGCATGCCACAATGAGAAGGTGCCACTGGTATTGTATGGATCCGCAGATTGTCAGATAAGGAGATTTTGGGGGGGACGATGGGATTGATGAATGGGTATCAGACGTCCAAAGTTTGTAGGCAGACCGGGCCCACCAAACATTGAGGGAGAAGTTACAAACAGTTATCAAATATACCCATGGGGCAGCCCGAATGGAACTTGTCAACCAGGATATTGAAACGGCAGAGGACGCGTTCCAAGTCCTGAGGGGTGTTTTGGGGGATGTGGGGAGTCAGGCGTCCCAAAAGCGCAAATTCTTCAGCCGCATGCAGAAAGGGGGGAATCTTTAATAAAATATTCTCTCAAACTCATTCGTTTGTTGCAAACGTGGAAGGGGATAGGGAAGACGGACAAGCAGGAGGCCCTGATATCCCGATTCATTGAAGGGGTTGGGGATGTAGATCTGCGGCGGAAACTCCACTGCTGATCTCGTGAGGTCCCCGAGACTTTTGTATCCCTTCGTGACTGGGCAGTGCAATGGGAGAGACAAGGCACCAGCGGAAGGAAGGCCGATGGCAGAGCTCAGAGGGCAGAAGTCCACGAACAGGGGGCAATCGCTGCTAACAGCCCGAGCATGTCGTTAATCCTCGAAGCCTTGCAGAAACAAGGTCAGCTGGTAACCGCACTTTTAACCCAGCAGGAAGAACAGAATCGGACAATAAATAGGCTACTGGACCAACAAAGTCGCCCAGGACCACAGAGCCGCCCGGTCTCCAGGTTGTTTTCTGCGTGGAGCAACCGACCACTTTAAGAGGAACTTCCCCCAACTGCAAAACCATAAAGAGAGTGTTACTATGTCAGCAGGCTTGGAAGGGAAGGCATAAGATCCAAGACATATGGCAAGGAAGGCCATACCACATCAGCAAAAGAATGAACCCAACAGGTCATGTGTATGAAATTGAACCGGTTAATAGTTATAGAAAATTCAAAACGGTAAACCGAGCTGACTTATTAATAGTTCCAGAGTCAATTCCGGAGCATATTGAAAACGTGCCACCTAGTTCCGAGACTGGAACTCATACTTCAAGGTCCAAGCAAGATGAATTTCAAGATGATATAC
>JARBES010000113.1:1842579-1853707 GCA_030265145.1 Strongylocentrotus pallidus
GGGCCCCGTTGCATAAAACTTTTTACCGGAGTTTTTTCCGGTTAAAATCGAAAAACTCCGGTTAAAATCAGAAAACTCCGGTAAAGAGAAATTTACCGGAGTTTCCCCATTGCATAAAAAGTAACCGGATTTTTTTCCGGTTATTTCCGGTTAATTCCCATGGAAACTCCGGTAAATTTAACCCTAGCTTTTAAGTAGGTGTTGGGTTAACCCAATTTTTATTCCTGTCCACAACACTCAATATGGCTGCAATACTTTTTGCAATACAACATGCTGCGATCAGACGCGAGAGAGTCTTTAGGGACAGGCTTCATCCCCTAGATCTATACGACGACCAGCAAATGTTCAAGTTATATAGATTTACGAGACAAGGGTGTCTCCATATTATCGATCGACTAGAGGACAGATTAGCCCATCAAACGGCACGTAATCATGCATTACCCCCCAGCCTGCAAGTTTTTGTTGCGCTGAGGTATTACGCTACAGGCAGTGTCATGGACGACACGAGGTGTATCCATGGGATACATCTTTCTACAGCGTCCAGGACAATACGAAGAGTGACCCAAGCTCTTTGCGAGCTAAAGGACGAGGTAATTATTAATTTTACTACAAATTCTAATCTATGAATCTGCATTTGATTGCCTTGCCCTTGCTTGGTCTTAATAAACAAAAAGTTTGTAGATCTAAACTAAAGTTAGACCTCGAAACTGGCAATGTCTCGGTGTTTAATCTCGACTCTCGAGTTAACTTGAATTAAGATTATTTCTTGATTTATTTAGTTTCTCAGTAATTTCTTGGTGAATTTAACTGAATTTTCAAAATCATATATAGATCTAGGCATAATAAATTGATCAGTTCACTTGTTGCAACTTTGAAAAGAATCTAGCTAGCCGTATCGTACGGTACGTCTGCCGAGAGCCAATCAATTATAATCACACGGCAGCTAGCGCGACTGCATTGAAAAATGAAAATAAAAATCCATTTCTGTGTAGAAAGACGCTTAATGATTGATATCCTCATACACCCCCTAAAAAAAAATTTGTCGCTGTAAATGTTGCTCAACAGATTAAGATGAAGAAATTACTTTCAAGTTCGTATAATCGAAAATATTCTGCGCATGTTTAATTATCACTTAATGTAAAGCCCAGTCCCACACGTACAAATATGTGTGGAGCATTGCAAAACTTCAAATCGAGACCAGAGTACTGACTACTGTAAAGTTTAGCTAAGCCTAAGCGGTGTGTATAAGCTCGAAGAAAAACTTACTGTTTGTCTGGCTGCAGGCCACTACAACAAGCTCAGGTTCTCTTGATCACAACACTAGACAATTTAAAAAGCATTATTATTTCACAGCTTTTGTACACTTGGTTTTCATACACTTGCTTAAAAAATCAGCGGTATCAACAAACTGTATTGCGCAATGATTCCGGTGATTTTTTTTTAACTTGAATACGATTTCGTCTCCTATGGAGTGCTAAATGTAACATGTAGTTGCATAGTTATTGGGGTAAATGATGAAATAATAACGTTCGAATATGGGTATCAAAACATCACATCATCTGTTATCTTTTGGAAGGCTGTTCACAGTAAATGATTTGGGGTAGGAGAAGGGGGGGGGGGGGGGGAGTGAGAGACGCATTTGAAGAGATGCCGCAACTGTTTTTTTTTTTTTTTTTTTTTTTCAAGTTAGGCCTTCTGTTTTTTTGTTAAATATTAATGGAGGTTTCTTGGGAGTATCACCTATAATGATATACTAGTAGATAGATCTAGACCTCTTAATTAATAAAAAAAAAATCAGACTATGAATTCGAGGATCTATATGAAGTTTTCTTGCAAAATATACTGTAGGCCCCATTTTCAAATTGTTTGCAGAAACGTGAAAATACTTTTTGGCCTTAAAAAATTCTGCAATGCTGTTTAAAAGCTGGTAGGTCTATCTGTGCATGTGAGATATATTATTTCACGTATGTATATTTAATTTTGTTATTTATTTCCATATTCGGGATAGCCGGGAAACCAGAGTGTGTGTGAGTGATGGGGATCGAAGAGTGAGCTCTGATGATATAACCCTCAATAATTCAGAGTACCGTTTATCGCGCATCCGTATATTATTTTTAAAATTTTCAGAGGGGGGAGGAGGGGGGGGGGGGGAGGAAATTGAAATTAACAGTTTGCTTTAACCCCGGTACGGTAGAGGAATTGTGAACCCCCCCCCCCACCCACTCTTTTTAGACTTTTTGTCAAATTTTTGTTCTTATAACCCACTTTAATTTTTGGTTCAATTTTGCGCCCCCTCTCAGTTTTAAATCAATTTTGCACCCCCTCACTTTCCGATCAATTCTGCTCCCCTCAGTCTCAATTCAATTTTTCGCCCACTCAGTTTCAGATTAATTTTTAGCCCCCTAAGTTTCACGTCAATTTTGCGCCCCTCCTCCCCCCCCCACCCCCCAGTTGGTCAGACTATTTTTTGTTCTCTTCCCTCTTCTTCTCTTTTTTTTTTTTTTTTAAATTTTGTCTCTTTTTTCCCTTCCTTTCCTCTCCTTTTCTTTTTCTCTCTCTCTACTTGTTTTTTTTTTTGCGTCTATCAGGGGGGGGGGGCATGGACTCCAGAATACACACCTGCACCCCTCTACAAAAATAAATAATATTAGATAAGGTTTATTGAGGAACTTGAACCCTTTCTTTTCTTGGTCGTTATCAATAAAAAGGGGGCCCTAACTAATAGTTCAGTCCTATATAACCTTGCTATGATATGGAGGCCTAACCATCAACGTTCCAGATGAATTTTTCTTATTTTATTGTCAGGGGGCAGCGTGGGGCCAATTTAATTCATTGGGCTTAGCTGCTCACTGAAATCATTCAGTCAGTCAGTTTGGTTGCTGTAATGGTGAAAAAAACCCTCCCTTAAAACAATAAAGATTTCATATTAATTTCAATTATATAATGTCATTGTATTAATACAAATTTGGTAGAAATGTGATGATAATGAATACTAATCCATTTACAAAATATCATTTCATAACAGGTAATCAAGTTCCCTGAAACTTTGGCTGACGTCAGGGAGACCCAAATTTCCTTTTTTGATTTGGCTGGGTTCCCAAATGTGGTTGGCGCCGTTGATGGCACTCATGTAAACCTCCATGGAGCACCTCTCGGTGAAGATGAGCATGTATATGTTAACAGGAAGGGACACCATTCGATAAACGTCCAGTTAATCTCCGACGCCAGATACCGGATAACGAACGTAGTAGCCAGGTGGCCTGGTTGCACACACGACAGCAGGATCTTGAGAGTATGTAACTATTCCATCATGTTATTATGAAATTGTTTAGTGGTATAGTCATATTCTGCTCTAATTAATTCATCGGTATTTAAATGAATCTCCGTTTTTCACATAATAATCATCACACTTTCACCAGTCTCACATTGAAAATCACACAAACACTACTATCGCATAATGAAACCATATATACTATTTGACTTAAAGATATGAAGTTATTCCACGTGTGTATATGAATATGTATTTATTATATTTTGTTTAATTCCTTTAAATTTCATTCTATTAACAAACCTCAGAACAGTGCAATTGGTCAACGGTTTGGCAATGGCGATTTACAAGGGATTTTGCTGGGTGATTCTGGATATCGCTTGGAATCATGGCTCATGACACCTGTGAGAGTTCCACTAAGTGACGCTGAAAGGACATACAACAGGTTGGATCTGAATTTCTGAATTTTTAATTCCGGTGGGCGAGACAAAATTGATCTCTGAATATATACAAAGCATGTTAAACATTCATGTTTGATAACCAGTCAATATATAAGCTACACCAATTTACAATGCAAGGGTGCATTCATGTCATCAACCACCAAGTAGGCCTATGCTAGGCTGATTTTGAAGAGCTTTGAAATTATCACAGCACATGCACATTGATGAATTTCAAACTGCATCAATGGAACTCCCTTCCTAAAGCATTATCTAGATATGATCATTTCCTGCTGAGATAAAATGCAAGTTTTTTAATAAAATATTGTATAATTCCATAAATAAGAATGGTACAAATAATCTACTGCAAATACAAATACTAAAATTTAACCTTTCTTTACAACCTATGCATTTAGGGCTCACTGCCGAACACGTGTGGTCATTGAGCAAGTGAATGGACAAGTAAAAAATAAGCTGAGGTGCTTAATCGGCAGTGGACTGCAGATGAGTCCCAACAGAGCATGTGATGTAATTGTCGCATGCTGTGTCCTGCATAATATCGGCAAGGAGCTCAAGGAGCCGCAGGAACATATGGGAGGCGAGGAAGATGCAGATGTGCACCCCTTAGAGGAAGCTGCTCAAGATCCAGTTGGTGAAGGAGCCGCTACCAGAAGAGATATCATTGCTAATTATTTCTCTTAATTCTAATATCCCCATTTTCCTAGGGAATACTGTCACACTCCATAATTATAATGTTTAGATTTTTGTTCTTATTAAGCCAACTTATTGTATGTCGTTGGATAATCAGAGTAACTGTATTTTTTCCACTTTAAAATGTAACAAATAAACTATTCCATGAAACCTTATTCATAGCCCTGCTGTTATGAATGACTGAGCGACAAATCATATTTTTAAAGTCTTCCCAAATAAGTCTTTACCGTTTTTATACCGCAAATACTCGAGGAATGCTGAGTAAATGTACACTTCACATAAAATTTACATTTATAGGTTTCTAAGGATGAAGTACATGTAGTGGGGCAAGAAGTAGCATCTCGACTCTGTTTTGTTTTTTTATTGAGGCTGATACAGAAACCATCAACAAACTAATAGTCTAAAGGAAAACAGGAAACTTAAAGGAAACCAAAACCCAAGGAGAAAATCAATCTCATAGAAACACCATTTTGCTCCGGCTTTAATTTTTTGAATGTGTTTGTCCCTGCTTTCACTTTTCGGGACCCTGGCTATATCTTGGACGTTCCCCCAACCCTTCCTGGGGATTTTTTTGAAAAAAAGTTTGTCAACCCCCACAATGCCCATTGTCTAGGGAAGGGGTTGAATTAAAAAGTGTGATTGGTAAAAAAATGGAATATTTTATTCTACCTTTATGTTAAAATCAAAAGAAATAAAAAACAGTCTTAAACCCTTATTTATTATCATTTTCCCCAACATTTTGTTTTAGCCTTTATGACAAGGTTGTAAATGGTTACTATAGTTTATTTTTCATTATTATTTTTATTTGGCTGAGATTCTACAATACATTTTTGGGAAATTAAAATTTCCATGGTGTAAAAATGAAAAAAAAAAAAAAAAAAAAAAAAAAAAAAAAAAAAAAAAAAAAAAAAAAAAAAAAAAAATCAATTTTGAACACCAATCAAAATAAACTTTGACCCTTCCCCTAGACAATAGACCTAAGCCTGTAACCATACACCTAGATTTAACTTAAAGAACAATAACAACCCTACACCTCAGACGCGTTTCCGGGAGGTAGGAATGAGGGGGCCTTGGTCGGCCGGGTAAACAAGAAGGGGCCCCAAAATTAGAAAAAAATGGCGAAAATGGACATTGTTGGGGTTTAAAAACTTTTTTTTCAAAAAAAAATCCCCAGGAAGGGTTGGGGGAACGTCCAAGATATAGCCAGGGTCCTGAAAAGTTAGAGCGGGGACAAACACATTCAAGAAATTAAAGCCGGAGCAAAGTGATGTTGCTTGAGCAAAAAAAAAATATTCCACCTTTATGACGAACAGTGTATTAGCCCAAAACTTTGAAACAACGTCAATTTGGAAAACAGAAATTCATCAATTATGAATTTTGTTTTTGTGCCATATCCTGCATAACACCCAGCATTGAATTTAATGCAACAAGCATTCCTTTTTGGGTCTTCAACAACTCTGACTGCACTTTAATAAGTGTTTTTTGATATTTTACATGTTGCTGCTGAACAGAATCAACATGTGGTACCGGTAGTTTTCTCTTTTTTGTTTGTTTCAATACCGTATTGCATTTAACCTCCTCTACTGTCTCCTCTTCTAGTACTCCCTCCTCCTCTTCTCTGTCTTCTTCTCCTCTCTCCTCCTCTTCTTCTCTGGCCTCCTCTTCTCCTGGCTCTTCCCCGTCTTTTGTCTCCTCTTCTTCCCTTTCTTCTCCACTGTCGTCTCCAATGTCCTCACCCATCCTCTCAAGCAGATGACATGCTTCTGTATTCTGTGACTCCTGTATGAATATGAATAGAAATTATTGATAAGGTTATTTGCATGAATACATAATGTTTATTTATATTACAGAAACAAGCCTTCAGTTAATGAAAGCTAAAATATCCTTGAAAATGTAATACTGGTTAAATTTCATTTTGTAAATATAATGCTTGCATGTCTATGTTCCCAGAAAATGTGTGTCTATGAATAGGATGCCTGTGGAATTCATGGCTGTTAACCACCGAGTATACTACTAAAAATCCAAAACACATCAATTAGATAGATGGAATAGTCATTTAAAAAAAAGTACAAAACAGAGTATTTTTTAATGGTAAGATTCTATGTTAGAGTCATCAAGGGAGGTCCTCACTATTTCACCATTGTTAATCAATGTAAATTTTTGATCAAGCTGTAAAACTAATCATTCTTCATGTAAAATCAAACACACAGGTAAAACATAAATGTTCAAAATGTATCAATTGAGTTGTTTAATTGTTGTATTGCGATGACATGCAGAGTTGAAGTGGAGGTGATGATTAAATTGTATGGTAATGATTGCAATAAACAAAACATGATTGGGAATACTAGATTTTCAAAGAGAAATGGATCATGGAGTGAGATGGTGACTTTATTTCTTTTTACAGCTGTATCCTTTTAGAATTGCTCATTCAAATTTAAGAAGACAAAACATGAATTCAATAGATTTTTCACTTACAGTCTACTCCCGTTATAACGAGCACAGATACAAGATTTTGTTAGAACGAGATCATTTTCCTGGTTTCAATTTCAAGCATGTGCACACGTGTCTATGTGCCTATTTGTTCAGTATAACAGGATTTCATTATAACGAGGTAATTGCCTTGGTGCTGAGCATCTCTTTATAACGGGAGTGGTTTGTAATTTAATTCCATTATTCATTGATGCTGCAATGTGTGGGAATTAAGAAAGCTGAAGCAACCATTTTTATCACGGAGAACATTAATATTAGAGCACTTTTTCTTTTGACACCGCCATATCCCATAGTGAAATAAGTCCAAGTTTTCATGACAGTTTGATTGGTAAACTTACAAGAACGCCAACAACTAAATCATCCCATGTGCAGCTACCTATCACCTTAGCTATTGGCATTAATGAATTAGATTTAATATTTATCATGATCACAACCTAGCAAAGACATTGCATATTGAATCATGCACTATTTATACAATGTTTAACACTTCATTTCCCTTCCTCAATTTTATTTTTCATTCTACCCTCTACTTTATTATCAATACTGACCGGCTGACCTGCCCCACTCTCCGACTCTTGGCCCTTTATGCCGTGTACGGCCTTATCCGACATGGCTTGCAACACCTGCTCCAAGAGTGGTTTCAGTTTATAGGTACCTCCTCCTGTTCAAAGAAAATAAGAAATCCTTCATATCAATTTCAGAAAGAAAAAAAAATTAGTATCGCATGCCGAGATTTAGATTTGACATTTAGAATGAAGGAAAATATAAAAGAATGATAGACTCACTGCAGTGTTAAGCAGAGGAAACTTTCCAATAGTGCAGTGGATAGGCTACAAATCAGGCACTATAGATATTCTTGCAAAGAGATTTTCACCAGATACATGAACTTACACGTACTATCATCCAATATACATTAATGATTCATGACAAATAAGGTAACAAATAAAAAGGGGAGTGGTTTCTCTAATTGAAATGAAGGGATTATGGCATTTGTATCATATTTGTAAGATTACCACTTAATCCTAAAATGGCTGGGGTACTTTGGTCATTTAGGAGTAGCTGTTTTAGCATGCTACCACATGACTTGATTCAAATGGGTTGGGTTTCAACTCTCTATGAAACAAGATTTGTGGTGAGCGCAACACTAACAGCCGTTTTTGTAATTCAGCATCCCCAAAATGGCACAGTTGGCCCAAAAATTCAATTTTGGCATGATTATCTCACAGGATCATGGTATAGTAGCCTCTACTATATCCAATCTCAATTCATTATCACAATTATTGTCTCACCGGAGGTGAAGGCGAGACTTAGGGATTCAAATGGCGTCTGGCGTCACAAATGTTTTGACACATAACTTGACAACTGTTAGTCCAATGGCAACCAAACTTTGGTGATAGATGCACTAGGGGTAACATTATGTTGCAGTGCTGTCGGAGGTCACATAGACAGGTCAAAGGTCATTGGGGTCAAACGTTAAAGTTTGCGTGCAAAACTCTCTTTTGACACATAACTTGACAACTGTTTGTCCAATGGCGACCAAACTTGGGTGGGGGATGGGAGGCTTACCAGTCTTCTTCTTCTCGTCCTCATACTTCTTTGCCCGTTTCTTTAATTCGGACCAAGCGGTACGGATGTCTTGCCCAGTCCTGCCGGGGCAGCCAGTGGCGGCCAACTTACGGGCTATTTCATCCCATGCAGTTTTCCTCTGATCTGATACCTGCATTTAAGAAAACAAAGCAAGTATTATAATTGACAATTTGCATTGAAAAACACTGATTTTAATAATTTCCTAACTTTGGTTTTTGATGCTTGATTTTTCTTAGCGCAAAATGGCAAGTGTTAGCGCTACAAAAAATTATTTAGATAAGATGCAATATTGAAATAGCCAGATGAATTTCACAAGGCACACAGTTCAAATTCATGAAACCACCATTGCAAGATCATAAATACACTGTATAATATATATAGCACATTCATATGCAGCAAACTCAGCGACCTTGAACATTGATCCCAAAAGCAAATGAACTTACAGGCCACCCATACTGGACATAGCTACGAATTTTGATGAATGTCTATCCATCATTCTGTTCATGAGATATTTCGTCACTAGTTCAGACTGTCTACCTGAAAACAATACATTGCCTCTAGCATCATTTCAGGAGACGGATAAAAATGAAGTGCAGAGGACAATGAAAGTTTTACTTGATGGCAAAGACTGGTCAGCAGGAAGTCATATATTGATGTGATCTTGATGTCTTAACAACATGTTCATAGCAAGTATTACGTCATCATGTTTCCTTATGTTTCTCTATTTTGTCCGCTTTTATTACAAGCTACTTTTCTTTGGCCCGGACTACTCCTTTAAACTTACCCTATCACTTGGAGACAAGGGTTTCCCAAACAAAACCTGCCTCTTCTCCCTAACGTAGACGCATATCATGTATATGTGTTCGTCAGACATCCTGTCCCTCTTTCTCTTTTTGTTCTGCAAAGTCAAAGAAGAAAAATAAATTGAAAACAAATTTATGTTATTTAAAAAATCACAACTTTGAGTTTGAAAATAATTATGGTAACGTTAGGCATCTACATGCAGATCTAACATCAGATAGATCCTTCTACTTACTCCTGTTACAACTCTAACGTTCTAGATCTCTAGTTAACGTTAAATGTTAAAATAATCAAACTGTTAACTAGATCTAGAATCTAATGATTCTAGAGTAAAGGTGCCAGTCTTCAGCCAATTTAAAGGGGAAGTTCACCCTGGAATTTAATTGGTTTTTAAAAAAGCATAAAAATAAAAGAAAAATATTAGTGAAGGTTTGAAGAAAATCCACCAAAGAATAACGAAGTTATGAATGCTTAAAGTTTTGATTTTGTGATGTCACTTGCCCCAGCAAAATTATAGGGGGGGGGGGCTCAATAATATCTGAGCCCCCCCCCCCCATCCAAGATAGTAGGGGGCTCAACCCCCAGTCCCTGGTTCCTATGAGCAAATTTTCAAACTAAGGGCCTACAATAAATTCATGCGAGTGCGCAGCGCGAGCTGATTTTTTTTTTCGTCTTTAGAGACCTGAAATGTGACCTGTGTTAAAATATATTGGGAGGAGAGGGGGAGGGGGGCTCAATGATATCCGAGCGTCACCAAACATATGGGGGGGGGCTCAATGATATGTGAGCCCCCTGAAAAAAGATATCTGGGGGCTCAATAATATCTGAGCCACACCAAAATTATAAGGGGGTCAATGATATCTGAGCCCCCCCACCAAAAATATTGGGGGGGGGGGGCTGCGCCCCCCCGGTTCCGAAGCCTATGATTATAGTTACTGTGCAAATAAAGCAATTGCCCAGCAATGAACACCAATCTGAGCAGTGACTATTTTGTTTAATCCCTCTCTCTTGTCCCCAGATAAAACTCACTTACAGTACAAACGTATCTTATGTTAAAGTTAGAACTATTTAAGCAGTTAAGTGCAGTCAAGGACAAGGAGAGAAAGTAGATCTAGAGTCGAGAAAGAATGACTCATGAGCTGAGAGAGGTAAACTAAAAACAAAGAAGGAGAGAGAGAGGGGGGGGGGGAGGGGTTACAACATACGAGGACAAAAACAGACTGGCCGTAAGTCATATATCTAGATCTAACTTAATTTACCGTTAGTTAGATCTAACAGTTACGCCGTACCACTGCACTGCAGGCAGCGTTCCCCACAGCGGAACTCTGTACAAAACAACGCCAGAGCTCCGGCGTCAAGAGACACCACTGCCTCGCTGAACTGCACAGTAACAACCTACATTGTTTTGTGGTCAAACCGGTGTCGTTTATCGAGGACAATTCAAGATACAAAGGTCGAATTTGTCACATAATTAATATGGATCATCGATATCAATACGAAATGAATGTTGTAAATTTAAAAGTAGAATATACCTATAAAAGAATGGAAATTTAGAAATTTACCTCATTTGTTGAAGCCATTGCGAAAAATTGAAGAGTGAAGCAGACGCCGGTATCAGGTGACAGATCGCACACAAATTTCACAAATTTAGAGCGCGCATCCTCGTCCACGAATATTCACGTATATTAAAAGTCGGGTTACCAACCCAACTTTTTAAGAGTGTTTATGCAATGGATTTTTGAATCTCGGGTTGATAACCCGAGAAATCTGAGTAACCCAAATTTCCAACCCGAGATTTCTCGGGTTGAAACAAAAGTTTTATGCAACACCCCCC
>JARBES010000113.1:1992711-2004410 GCA_030265145.1 Strongylocentrotus pallidus
CTTAGACTATGTTGTGGCATCATTATCAAAAACTTAACCTGATGTTAAGTTTTTGAATTTTTAATATAATTTTGAAAGTGTAAATTCTTATACAATGAAACTTGTTTAAAGGAAGTCCTATGTACTGAAAAGCTGTAGAACAAAAAAATGCATCGGTACACAAATGTATATTTCATGAAATGATACAATGAAAGCTTGACATAACTTATACATACGTATATCTCATTAGCTTGAGCACTTGTATGTATAGTACAATGAAGAAGTCAACAATTACAGTGCATAATTATGTAATAACAAAGTGGTAGTAAATAATCGCATCTCTTATCGTGGAAAGAGACTTAACTGTTTCTATGGATTTTGTGATATGGTTCTTTCATAGATCATGTTGTTTTTTCTTCATTAAGATCTAAGTATATTGATAAGGGAAAAAAATTGTAAAACAATTTCTTGTGTACGGAGCATTATTTTCTCAAACTCCGAGCAGAAATATAGATTTCCTTCTAAGTTTCTGATATTTGTTCTTCCGTAGAGCATGGTGGTTAGCTTAGTACCAATTAAAGGAGTGAGTCAGTTCCTGAGCATGTTTCATCTTTCACTTCTCAACGCTCTCTATGCATTCGAGTACAAGTGGTTTAATATGGGTAAGTTCAATTCAATTCAATTCACATTTTCAGATTTTATCTTTGTATAACATTATTTGTAAACTACATTTATTGAAAAACATGCTGTTCTATACATAAATTAATTTGAATGACATAAACATGATATTTATGAATAATGACAAGTAAATTTGGCACAGCTGTAAAAAAAAGAAATAGACAAGGTTTTGTCAAGACAGCTTCCCTGATAAAATAGGATTTGATAGACATAGCTGGAGGGAGGGGGACAAATATCAAACAGAATAACTGAAGAAATTGCATTTGTACCACACAAACCCAGAATACAACATGATAGACAAGGAAAGAGGAAAATAGAAGGAAAGATGAGATAGGAAACCTGATACATACATTAAGTGTGAGTCACGCATAATAAGAAAATAAATAAATAACTGTTTAAGGTTTGTGCTTCTAACTTAGTTGAATGATTTATTGAGTACTGATTATCAACCTCTCTACCCTCCACCATCCTATTGGACCCTCTACTCCCGACAGGGTCTATCAAGTTGTCGACCCTTTCAGCGTATCTTCTTATTAACAGTGAATTTGATACCATTTTCCAAGATTTTTCCCGTTTTGATACCCTTAACTTGATACGTGCATTATGAGCCTGGTGATGAAGAGCATTTGTACTTATTTTCATGTACGCAATTGATGTCAAGGTATGTTGAACGAGAGGTCAACAAACACATTACCTCAGCCTGTATCCCCTCTCTCTCTCTTAGGATGGGAAGTGCACACAAGGATAGCTTACATCGAGACCAACTGGCCGTACTTCTTAGGGTTTGGTCTACCTCTAGCCCTCATCACATCACTGCCCAAGTCGTACTTTGTGAGTGGTTGCGTATTCTCCACAGTCTTCCCTCTCTTCATCATTAGCGGCAATGAGGCACAACCCCCGCCCAAGGCATGGTTAGTAAAGGCTTCTTAAAGGGATTTGGTGACATTGTTCAGATGAGATAAAATGGTGCTAAGGTAGTGACGTTAATGCTAGATGTACAATTAAAGATAATCTGAAAGTTTGAGTGAAAACAGACCATTATTAATGATAACAATTTGGAAAAACTTATCTGATTGATTCCTTAATTCTCTCAACTATATTATTAAAATTTAATTACACCCAAGGCATGGTAAGTAAAGGCTTCTTAAGATGTGTCGCTGTAAATAAAAGGCAAGTGGGAGCAAAAGTACTAAAACTACTACTTCCACTACTACTACTACTACTACTACAACTACTACTATACTTCTACTACTACTTCTACTACTTCTTCTACTACTTCCACTGCAACTCCTACTACTAATACTACTATTGTTGCCTCTTCCTCTTGTATTACTTCTACTACTTATTCACCCTTTCTTTCATACCAAATCCATTGTTTGGATTTGGGAGTCGGGCTAGGTTGTTGGGTAAGGGTTAAGGTTAGCCATTAGGGTTTGAACCTGTTTCATCATCTCTTTTATTTATTAGGCTCTTTTGCAAATCAAATACACCAGCTTGAAAAAAGGTAACGACCTATGAAAAGAATCAATTGCTTGTTTCTTAATTGCAGTGTTCTAGGGGCAGCAGTCGGCTGCCAGGCAAGGAGGAAGCATTTCAATTTGATTTAACTGATATTCATTTTCTGATTGTGTTTTTCCATAGTGACTTCCAAGTTCGTATATTCTCATTTGTTGTGGGCGTGGCCAACAAATTGTTCTACCGGACTGTGAAAGGACCAATCAAATCGTCTCGGAGTCGATGAAAGAACCAATCAAATCGTCTCGGAGTCGATGAAAACTAGTGCTGTGATCGGGACATTATTTCTGTAATCCAAGTTTTCAACGGATACAGCAATTTTTTGGTTCGTGACATATAGCAAGTACTGAAAAGAATGCCATGTCGTTGACACTAGCAGCGATAATGCTGCAATTATCATATTCTACCCAGGAGCATTTTTAAAGGGTAGAACAAGAGAAAGGGGAAATGGAAAACATCCTCAGAGATTGTGATTGTATGGGACTATTGATCTTTCCTAACTGCATGCACCAGGGGACTGTTCCACAAAGCCTTTTTTCAATTACAAATGACAAAAATCAGTGACAAATCTGCTGATAACCAATCAGAAGCAAAGATTTCAGTAGGTTATAACAAAACCTGTCATTTGTTATTGATGACAAGTTTTGTGAAATGCCCCCCAGGTGATGAAATAAGCCTGTAATTACTTGCCGATACTTTTGCTATGGTATACTGTAGGACATACACTATGGCTTGTCCTACCTAACAACATGTAATATATGCAGTTTACATTCTGACTATTGAAATACGATAATTGTAACGGGTGAATTGAGTAATGTGTAACTAGGCACTTAAAGATAAAGTTGAGTTCTGGTCATGCGATTGCATTTTAAAAGAAATGGTTTGGAATCAATCAGAAAAGGTTGATCATCTAGCATCTAAATATTGGTGTGTACTGCAAGGTTCTAGAATCATCAAAATGATGAGAAATTTGGCCCAGTCTTGGTAAAGTTACATGTGGCATAAAATCCATCCCGATTTTTAGGCTGTTACATGCCATATTTAGAATATTGAGACATTTGAAGAGCCATGCTTTTCAGGGAGCATTTTTTATCTGATGTTCTTCCACACTTGCATAATAACAATGATAATGCTCACAAATTATCTTTCACCTTTTCCCAGAACTCAATCTTCCTTTAACAAAGATTTGTGCATTGAATTTGGTTTTATTAAGAAAGTGGCCTATTGCTAGCAAGGAAATTGCAACTTTGGAGAGACCGTTTTCCTTGCCAAGCTATCAAATGGGAGTCATTTTAATATACATATATTATATATATATATATATATATATATATATATAACAGGTTTGGAAAATCTTACACTTATTGGAAGAATCAAGGGGAGGAGGAGTAGGGGTAGAAGGAGGATTCTGTGGATGAGTAGCCTAAGGAGTGGGATTTCTGAATGTGGAATTGATCTCGGGGAGAAATAAATTACTTCATAGAATATGGGACAGAAAGTTGTGGCACTCCATGGTCGTCAATGTCTCAGGACATGGCATGTAGAGAGTGAGAGAGATTTATTAAACAGGCTGACAGTTTGTATGAAGCCTGTCAGTTTAAGGTAGCTCGGTTTCATTTTCATTTATCTTCTTTCAGTGTGTAAGAAAGATCCAAGTCTGACAAGTTGTTTATCATTTTGAAGCATTTAGAAACAGACCTGAAATTTAAAAAAAAAGAATATATGTATATACCGGTATACTTTCTGTGTTGAGCTATTTTGCAATTACAGTTTGTGAGTTTTGTTGAAATAATATTTACTTTGATATCTAACAGAGAGATAATTTCTTCAAGATTTATAACTAAAAGGAGTTTTTAGTATTGACATAATATGTAATAGGACATTAAAAAATCAGGCTTATTCATGGGGAAATGATAATTACCAGAAGATAATGAAATGATGAAATATTTATATGACAATCATAAAACTATTATTTATTTAAAATGGAACCTTAGGCTATCTGAAAACTCTAAAATCTTAAAACTGCCAGGATATACTGGGTCAATCGTTATAAAAAAAAAAACTAATAGTGAAGAATTTTGGTGTTTAAAAAAAAAAATGCATGTAATATTGTTAAAGCCATTCATTCTGTAGAAATCAATGTTAATCTCTATTGAAATAAGTAAACAATACATGTAAAGCCATGAAATAAAGCTGATATAATAATTGAACAAAAATTATGAAACTGTGAATTGAGCTGAAATAATTTCTATTGTGACAATATTGATTTCAGAAGTATGATAATGCATATTGCAGGACGAAAATCGATGAAACAGTAATCAAGGTTTTTAAAATCAAACTCATGCCATTTATGGAGGAATTTTTAATTCAGCCCACCTTCGGTAATGCTGTCGTTTTGTGTACATTGTTTCACTAGCTCATCATCTCATGCATTTGTTTATCCTGGCTTCAGAATTTGTTCCTGTTTATATATAGTTAGAGATGTTTACATTTGCATTTAAATCGAGAACATGCTTTCATCAACACATTTATTAAAGTCAGCATTTTCCGTCTTACGAGGGGTTAGTCAGAGCTGCCAACCATTCCGTTTTTGCCGGAATTACTCCTTTTTTTCTTCATAAAATACTTTTTTTTTTTTTTTAATAATTTTTTTATAAACATTCCGCTCGTCAAGCAACTGCCCGAAAATGGTGATTAGATCACAAATTCAATAGAAAAATATTCTCTTAAAGAATGAAAAGCCGACAATACCAAAATAACCAAACAAAAAATACCTGCTTGTATGGAACAAACAGCATTAGGAATGAACATTTCTGCATTGGAAGTGTCTCGCGCGTGGTTGTAAGTTTTTTTTTATGAATTCCTTTTTTTTTTGCTTGAATTTCCTTTTTTTTGCCATCATGATTCCTTTTTTTGGTCGCACAAGGTTGGCAGCTCTGGTTACTGCCTTTTGCTCGATGATAACACTCCCTCCCTCGTCTTCTTCTTGTCTTGAGCATCCTCTTCATTTAGACCAACCTAACTGCCTTCTTTCCTCACCATTTTGTTTCCATGAAATATGCCATCCACTTCCAGATCCCATGCTCTTTTCACAGGTCCATTATCTTCCCTTCTCAACACATGACCCATCCATCTCAATACACTTCTCTTTACCACTTCCACCACAATTTCTCCCAGACCAACCTACCTATCCATGAGCTCACTTGTATTCTTTCTATCAGACAATGTCACACCACGCATCTTCAGTATCATGGCTCTTTCTGTTCTCCTCCAGATACCTTCTTCTACTGTCTTCACATTCAAACTTTCTGAACTGTATACCATCACTGTTCCAACACAAGCCCAGAGATGCCAACCTCTTGACACAAAAAAGCATCCTAAAAAATCAGATTTTGGAGAGAAAGATCAGATTATCACAAAACTTGACACTTCCACTGGCCCGTTAGCCCCGGGCCAGTAAAATTTCAGAAAAATGTTTGCTCTTTCATTAAAATTCAATGAGAAAATTGTAAAGCAAAGTTTTTGTTGGGGTTGCGGGGGGTTTACTTGTACATGTTTCTATGCGATTCGGTTGTTTTATGGGTTTTTTTATTAATTTTTTGGGGAAAAAAGATGAAAAATCGTATTTCACTCTTATTATCGTACTAACTACGATTTAATCGTACTGGTTGGCATCTCTGCAAGCCTTATAGATCTTGCACCATCATAAACCTTCTCCAAGCTAGAATCGAGGCCAGCTCATTAAACTTCATCCACCCAATCAGCCTCTTCTTGCCACAGCAATCACACATCCACCATCACTGTTGATTTAATTCCAAAGATAACTTAAAGAGATAGTTGAATTCTGGTCATGTGATTGCATTGTGAAGGAAACAATGTGGAATCAATCAGTAAAGGTTGATCATCTAGCATTTAAGTATTGGTGTGTACTGCAAGGTTCTGGAATCATCAAAATAACAAGAAATTTGGCCCAGTCACAAGTTACACGAAAATGTGGCATAAAAATCTGTCCTGATTTTCATGTTGTGACATGCAATATTTAGAATATGAAAGCAATTAAAGAGCTGTGCTTTTCAGGGAACATTGTTTATCCGATGTTCTTTCACACAAAACTCTCAGCCATTATCTTAAAGGGGTAAATATTTTCATTTAATAGTTTTAACCAGGCTCATGAAACTTGGATATTTTGTGGGTCTACATGAAGATAAAAAAAAAACCCATTTGACAGAATATACATTATTACACCTGTATTATAATTCAAGTAGTATGTACCTCACATATAAACGGCTTTAATCATAACAGGAACAGAAGAAGCATACAAACTTGAAAGAGATCAATTTATGTATGCAAACAAATGATTTTATTTGACTTGATTTAATTTTATTTCTGCATTTTTCCAAATACAATAACTGAATAACATGTAAATGTAAGGTATAATAAGCAAACAATAATAACTTCTTCAAAATGTACATATATACATATAATAATAAACTTAATATTTCTATAATATAGTATGAATTTTAAGTATTATCCTATCTATTTGTGAAAAATTTCAGGAGAAGCTTGACTAGGATGGCGGCCTCAAGAAAAAAATGTTAAATTTGAATAAAAATGTGTTCTCTGGTCTGTGTGTACGAGTTTATGAGTATATTGTGCGTATGTGTGTGGCGAATGGTGGATGTGTACGTAGCTCTGTGTTGCATGGTGGGGTAGAAACAAACGTGGCCTTTTCAATAAAGGAACAAAGAATATGAAAATAAATCAAATGCATCAATCACTTTTCATTAAATCAAGATCTTTAAGGTCATGGACATTTCGGTTGCACCTTTGCCACACATGCTGAATCCAATATACAGGGGAAGCTAACCGGATAATGTAAGTAAAAACTTGTGCCATTCCGATGGAGTGTACATAACGGAGAGAAACCGGATTTTGGAGTGATCACCTGATCAGAATATTTGACCACGACACTTAGATCCCAGGTTGACCCGGAGACGCCATGTGTTTTGTTGACGGCCACTGAGCCAGGTAGAAGAAATTAAAAGCAATTAAAAAAGTCAACCACAAATAAAATGGCAGAAAACGTAGCTTTCATTTGGACCAACGAATACAGTAAGGCACTGATCACTGTGTGGGGAGAAGCAGAGATAAAGAGAATTCTGGAAGGGAAAACGAAGAGGAATCAAGTTGCCTACCAAAAAATAACTGGATATTGCGTCCTGACGTGCAACAAGACGCAAGTAATCAGCAAGATAAAGTACCTGAAGACTCAGTTCACAAACGGGAAGAAGGCCAACAGAAGCGGCGCAGGAAAGGATGACATCCTTAAAGTGTGTCCATGGTAGGACGAACTCATGCCAATACTCGATTCAGGTATTGCTTAAACTTAAGCTGAAAGATATATTCATGTATAATTATTAGCATGCATTTAATTGAAGTGTAATACTTTTTCCAACAAACGTGATGCCTTCTGATGAATAGTGCATGATTTCAACATAAATGGCTTTGGCCTTTACCGGTATGTACTTTTCTGTGCGCATGTATAACATCTTTTTACTTCTACTTGCAGGTACTTGAGTCAGTCGATATCTAAATGACATTCATTTCAGAGTGGAACAATGCTCTTAATAGCATTATCATCAAGATATCAAAACCATTGTGAATGAACACTTGTATGTATTTTCTTAATCCACCCATCTGTGAGACTAATTTTTATTATATTCATAGATGAGATTAGGGAAGGCGACAAAATCTGTACTAATCAGCGAGCCGTGAGGGACTACCTATTGGTGGAACCTGTTTACGGTCAACGCCCAGAGAACTTGTGTTGGTGAGACAGCCACCATGAAAGAGTACAATGAGAGGAAGGAAGTGGATGGAAAGACCATGATAAAGATCTCACGTTTCCTTTTTACATTAATTTTTTATTTCATAGATGAGATTAGGGCAGGCGACAAGAAGCGTGCAGTGCGAGATTATTTACTGCTGAACCAGTTCACTGTAAATGCCCAATGAACTTGTGTCGGTGAGATAGCCAGCATGAAAGAGTAAGAAAAGAGGAAGGAAGTGGATAGAAAGACGATGATAAAGATCTCACATTTCCTTTTTATTTTATTTTAAATTTTGTTTCAGGCTCAAACAGAATGGAAAAAAATTGTGAATGTAAACTTGTATGCATTTACTTAATCAAGCCATCTAAGAGACTATTTTTTTAAATATTCATAGATGAGATTAGGGCCGGCGATAAGAGCTAGGCTAATCAGCGAGCCATGCGGGATTACTTATCGGTGGAACCTGTTGTGGTCAATGCCGAGAGAACTTGTGTTGGTGAGACAGCCACCATGACAGAATATGATGAGAGGAAGGAAGTGGATGGAAAGATAATGATAAAGGTCTCACATTTCCTTTTTGAATGTAAACTTGTATGTATTTACTAATAATCAAGCCATCTAAGAGACTATTTTTTAAAAATATTCATAGATGAGATAAGGGCCGGCGATAAGAGCTGGGCTAATCAGCGAGCCATGCGGGATTACTTATCGGTGGACCTGTTGTGGTCAATGCCCAGAGAACTTGTGTTGGTGAGACAGCCACCATGAGAGAATATGAGGAGAGGAAGGAAGTGGATGGAAAGACGACGATAAAGATCTCAAATTTCCTTTTTATTTTATTTTAAATTTTGTTTCAGGCTCAAACAGAATGGAAACAAATTGTGAATGTAAACTTGTATGTATTTACTTAATCAAGCCATCAGAGAGACTATTTTGTTTACATATTCATAGAAGAGATTAGGGCAGGTGACAAAAGCTGGGCTAATCAGCGAGCCGTGCAGGATTACATATTGGTGGACCTTTTTACAGTCAATGCCCAGAGAACTTGTGTTGGTGAGACAACCACCATGAGAGAAAATGAGGAGAGGAAGGAAGTGGGACGAAAACACAATGATAAAGGTCTCACATTTCCTTTTTGAATGTAAACTTGTATGTATTTACTAATAATCAAGCCATCTGAGAGACTATTTAAACAAATATTCATAGATGAGATTAGGGCAGGCGACAAAAGCTGGGCTAATCAGCGAGCCATGCGGGACTACCTATTGGTGGAACCTGTTTACTGTCAATGCCCAGAGAACTTGTGTTGGTGAGACAGCCACCATGAAAGAGTACAATGAGAGGAAGGAAGTGGATGGAAAGACCATGATAAAGATCTCATGTTTCCTTTTTACATAAATTTTTTATTTCATAGATGAGATTAGGGCAGGCGACAAGAAGCGTGCAGTGCAGGATTATTTACTGCTGAACCAGTTCACTGTAAATGCCCAATGAACTTGTGTTGGTGAGATAGCCACCATGAAAGAGTAAGAGAAGAGGAAGGAAGTGGATAGAAAGAAGATGATAAAGATCTCACATATCCTTTTTATTTTATTTTAAATTTTGTTTCAGGCTCAAGCAGAATGGAAAAAAATTGTGAATGTAAACTTGTATGTATTTATACTAAATCCACCCATCTGTGAGACTAATTGTTATTATGTTCATAGATGAGATTAGGGCAGGTAACAAAAGCTGGGCTAATCAGCGAGCCGTGAGGGACTACCTATTGGTGGAACCTGTTTACAGTCAATGCCCAGAGAACTTGTGTTGGTGAGACAGCCACCATGAAAGAGTACAATGAGAGGAAGGAAGTGGATAGAAAGAAGATGATAAAGGTCTCACATTTCCTTTTTAGATTAGGGCAGGCGATAAGAGCTGGAACAATCAGTGCAGGACTATTTACTGATTGACCTGTTCACCGTAAATGCCCAACGAACTTGTGTTGGTAAGATAGCCACCATGAAAGAGTAAGAGAAGAGGTAGGAAGTGGACAGAAAGACAATGATAAAGGTCTCACATTTCCTTTTTACATTATTTTTTTATTTCATAGATGGGATTAGGGCAGGCGACAAAAGCTGGGCTAATCAGCGAGCCATGCAGGATTACTTATCGGTGGAACCTATTATGGTCAATGCCCAGAGAACTTGTGTTGGTGAGACAGCCACCATGAAAGAATATGAGGAGAGGAAGGAAGTGGATGATAAAGGTCTCACATTTCCTTTTTGATGCCTTGCTCCAAAGGATGCAGCTAAAATGGAGATTTTCATGAACCAGTTATGAGACTCGGGGAAAGTACTACTACTACTAGTACTACTCAAACCGAATTGGACAACTATGCCTTGCAGTGAGTTCATTGAGAGCTTATGGAACAAGAAGGTAGTGTCTATAACAAAAACACATAGATTATCTTGTTACCTATGGAAGTGTCATTTCTAGTAACACATTTCAACGCGATGGGGCCTGGCCTGCCGACGCTTTCTTCAGCAAGGCTGGTTCCATTATCTTGAAGGAGTTTGTGGAGAAGGCGAGGCTTCTCACCTTCTCTTACTTCCCAACCAAAAATGAGGAAGGACTACCTATTCCTCCACTCCAATGGGCGAGCTATTCGGGACATAGGACCAATACTGGACACGCTTTGGTGTACGGAAGGGAATGGCGGGCCATTCTTCCCTTAAACTCTTAGGGAGACGGTAACGCTTATCTTGACTCTGTTGCAAAATATGCAAAATTTATACTCTCGAGAGTATATTTCCCAGAAGTAGCATCGGAGGATATGCATACAATCATGGAGCTTGTAGGAGATTACAAGGCAGGGCTCACGAAGCCCATTCTCAAGAGAGAGGCAGATAATCGGAGCAAGATTGCTGGTACTAATTACTAAGCCCCGAGTCAGTTCGGAAGACAGCGCACCATCTACAAGGCGGAGAAGGAGCCTGCAACTTGCCAGCATCAGGGACGAGATCTCCCACTCATCAGCTGCCCAGTTCCAGCATGAGGTCACCAGGGCTCACATGGCAGGGGCTCTGGATGACCCATCCTCCATCAGAATAAATGACATCGATATGGTCAACATGAGGTCAATGCTTCGGCTTAGCTGGAAGATGACAAGAAAACTAAAATTATAAGGAACAAATGTTTGGCATTTAATCATTTAACAATTATAGTTTACATTCAATAACATTTTGTGACAAATCATTACATTTTTTAAGAACTATAGATTTTGCAAGGAGGGGAGAAACCAAGAAGTCAAGCAGTTGATAATTTTTTCATCCTTTTTATTCAGATTGCTAAAGGAGCACAACATTTTTTGTATGTGCCTTTTTTTCTTCCCTGCATTCACTGCCTCAGCTTTGTCAGCCTAGGAGAAATGTGGAGGCATGTCAGGAATGGCCATCACGCCACATTGACAAATACCACCGAGCCCGAGAATAACTGCACTTCTACAATTGCACAAGCAAGAATGAGGGAGAGAGGAGATGAGCTCACTGTTGACACAGTCAGGAAGGATGCTCTCATATTGAGATTTGGGGCGATGCTGTTAGATAGGAGGGAGCAGCAAAAAAATGAGATCGGCCAACGAATGAGGCAGCTTGGCCGTCTTGTGGTAAAAGCAAGTGAAATCGCCAACAGGAAACTATCACTTGACGAATGCATAGG
>JARBES010000113.1:2107410-2117583 GCA_030265145.1 Strongylocentrotus pallidus
CGTGTTTATTGCACCACAATAACTACATACACATTTACTTCCAGTGTAATTGTACCCAGGCATTGTACTAACTTTTTTACATCAATAAGAAATTATGATTGATATATTTTGGAATAAAAAGGTGTTAAAAATGCCTCATCTGGGCCTTTAAAAACCCCTAAAATCCATCACCTATGGTGGGCCCCCTGGAACCCACCCGTTGTCGGCTCGGTCGCTACGCTTCCTCGCAGCACAGTCATCAAACATACAGGTTGGCTCTTCAACTTCAATTACGTTTCGTTTTGGCACTTCTAACAAACTAGTTGAGAAGGCCTGCCCTATACCCTCTCTGACTCAAGGCAAAGTGGACTTCCCCTTTTAGGGATCCCCTCAGAAGTACACTACAGGGATCTCCTTATTCAGAGACATGGATCCCTTCATTCAGGGACCTCAACAAAAAGAATTAAGAAACATTTTGGCCTGTCACATTATCTTTCATTATAATGCTTTAGCACTTCAGTTTAACTTGTTTTTTGTTTTTTGTTAAATGTAAACAAGTTACAGGATACTGTATTTTGGGGGTATATAATTATGTTAATACAAAGCAAACAAGTTTTACATTAATATATTTGAAGAAAAAAAATCATGCCAAAGAATGGAACTAGGCTCGACTAGCAATTGTGCTAACTTCTTGCTACCAGCATTGACAACTTCACCTAAATTAATACACATATTAACGTGTATATCTTGTACATTAAATATAGTATGCATTCAAAATAGCTATCCTAGACATAAAAAAGCAGTCACGAGACATAATACACATTGAACCTCTTATATTGATTCTGTATGATTACACAGGGTGTTTAGTCTTCTGTTATCAGGGCTTATGGAAAGATATCGGCTAATTACATATCGTTATGACATTATACAAACACAATAAACAATGACTCAACGGATATATATGATTTGCTAACGACGTGGATGGGAAATTTGCGTTTGCCTATCCACTGTTCATAATAATTTTATATTTGCTCACAAGAAAGAAAAAAACAACATGTTTCATTAATTCCTCAAGAAAAACAAAATTAAGTATTGTTTAAAGTGATATTGAAAATGATTATTTGTTTTATCTTCTACTACTACTTTAGTAATCTTGCTGTTACAATACCATCAGTTGCAGGCTTTCGCATATTTTATATAAGAACATAGTCATAGAGATAGCCAGTTATAACAAAACAAGGATATTTTGCCCATACGCAACAAAAAAATACACTTATTTGTAACAGGATGAAAATACAGGCATTGCTTAGCTGATACAATGATAATAACGTGATTGTGTTACTAGTGTTGCTTAATTTCTTGTACTACTTCGGCTAGCTGTTTTAGAATCGATTAATTTTCATCCTATGAGAACAAAGTATTATCAATTGTGGTACGCATTTAAACATGTTAAAATCAAGTGGGAGAAAATAACCATTAAGACAATTGAACAGAAACGTCCCCATAAGCAGCTATAATTCAGATTATTAATGTTTGTAAATACATAACTTTACAGAATGACGCACTGTAAAATGATTCTTATCTATCATTCAGAGAAATAAGAATATTGATTGATATCAAGATTTCGACACACTCAGTTCTATATCCTCATTTTTTTTTTTTCTTCAAATCGATTAATATTTTTCTATGTATAGAAATCAGTATTTGGAACAAAATATCTACAAAAGATCAAAAGTTTGCAAGAACTACAGAACCTCACAAAATTAAGGAATATGCAACGGTAGAGTTTGAAACTCAACCTGAAACTACGCATGAGGCAGAAGCTTTGAATCTCATAATCCCCAATTTTATTTATTTGCAAGTCCAATCGATATTTGGCTTTTTCTTTGTCTTGTGTATTAGCTTGCATTGTGTGCAACAATTCTGATGACCCAACCACTCTAATTACATTTAGTGTGTTTTCTCCTGCCTATATTTTGTAAGATTTTTAAAAGTTGTATGTTTGAATTCACATGTCTTTTATAGTGGTTAATAACTTATATTCGATACATACATCACATGAATCTTGCAATATATAAAAATTACATCTTCAAAGTTTCATTGTACTCTACGTTTCTTCGTAAAAAGGGTTCATATTATTACGTATACACAACATTTTTCTAAACTCAAAACAATTGCGACATCTTAATCTTTAAGATACGTCTTTTGTCAGTGAAGGTTGTAGATACACGAAATGTGTGTTTTATGATAACTATATCTTTAAAATAGTGAACATTCTGATTAAAATTATCTGATGAATCGTATTTCACTTTTGAAAAACCTAGGCCAAAGATAATACGCTGATAAAGAGATATAGTTCTGAAACGATAAAAGGGAATAAAAAAGCTAGCCTGTATTATGATTATGTTATTACAAATCTGTACTACCTATACAGAAATGGGGTTTGAGCTATCATCTATAGTTCGGTAAAAACAATTTAGTTCATAGATATTAGTCTTAACAATGAGTAGGCAACATGTCTTGCTCAACCTTACAAATTATATAAATTAATGTGCTCTAAATTAATTAATTGAATATGAATGGGGGAGAGAAACTTGGATTTCGTTGAAGAAACTCACAAAGTGATTGTGGAATTTTTTTAAAGTACATATTTTTCTGTTGAGTTAATCATAGTTTAAGTGTTCCCAACAATATTGTTATGAATCCAAATGAGTTACTATTATGTTAGTGTGCGTTACGATATTGTCATACATTCCATTGAGTTACTTATGATTCGATTGCTCCCTAAAACGTTCCTTACAATATTGTTTTAAATTCCCTGCAAATTACAAACGATCTTAGTTTCATTAACATTATTATAAATGCCAATGGCAATGAGTTACTAATGACTTTAGCATTTTTAAGAATGTTTTCATATCTTTCAACTGCGTTACTAATAATTTGAGTTGAAGTTACAATGTTGTCATGTGTTTCTCCCAAAAATTACAAGACTTGTTCTATGTTCATGATCTCCCTTGCTAGGCCAAGAAAACCATTATCTACGAGTTTGTCGTTAAAATCTCGGTGCTCCTCTGGAGTGCTCTGTTCCAACGCAATATCTCTAATTGTTTTCATGAACGAGCTTTTCATTTTCTTTGTCCAGTCTGCCACCCAGTCAAAGATCCATTCTGACGTAATTTCAGAAGACGTGAGCCGTATTGTCTGATCTTCCCTCTTCAGCAGTCGTTCAAGAGATGTTTGCCGGGATCCGTCCATTCTGTCCAACATATCCTTGATGAAATCCATACTTGTCTCTCCGACCTGGTATCGACCTGTAAAACATGTGAAATAATCAAATTAATCTGCATAATTCATGATAGATGTTCTGCTTAATTGCGAACTAACTATGACTACAGTCAAAGTCTTAATTCCGCCCCACCAAGGACAAATTCAAGTTAACTCTTATATCAATGCTTTAATCGGGTATGATAGATATCTGCATCGTGCATTTCCAAAGAAGAAGTAGAAAGGGAAGGAGAAAAAAAAATGTCAGTGTAATAATAGTGTAGCGCTTACAAACATTAATATACAGTGCTACATGAATATTTTCCTATTTTATTAAGTATAATTTGTTTCACCAATTATTTTTCATTTAGTTCTTCTTCTTCTTCTTATTATTATTATTATTATACAGAACTGAAGAAGAAGGAGAACAAGTGTAAAACATGGAAAAATAGCAGACGAAGAAGAAGAACCATTACGTGAATGAAGTAAACATTCTAGTGTAAATTCAAGGTTTATCATTTCCAAATCTTTCACCTGTTTAAAAAGTCCCTGTCTATTGTCCAGGACGATGCATTTCTTTAACATTAAAATGCATCAACATACCATTTATTACTGCAGCTACAACATTTGGTTTGTTGATCTTCTGTAAGCCTTCTGCTAAGACTACTCGGTGGTCGATTAAACCAGGACACACTCTCTCTTTCCAAATCTTCAATAGAGCGAGTACAGAGGCCTTGTTGCTGTCAGGTATATCTTCGTCAGTCAGCTCGAGCATTCTTTTTAGATCACCCACACCTTTCTCATCATGTACACTCTCGATTGCGTTTCCGATTTCGTCTATTGGCTCTTTGACGGCCTTGAAATTCTTAGCGTTAGCTTCTCCGTCAGCATCGTTTGAAGGAATCTGTTTCATTTCGACGACTACACTGCTTCGGCATGCTTTCTTTTCTTCGTTCGTCTCAGTTAATTCCTCGTCGACCTTAGTCTCGTCATCTGTAATGACCGCGTTTGCTGTAGCAAGTAGTTCTCCATGACTGGGCTCACAGGCTTGACAAACAAAGAGGAAAAACCAACAATTACAGAAAAGATGTGTGCTGATAAGATACCAGTCTCATTCATTATAGTTTAATTTTATGTGTGGAGGGTGTGGCGTCATATGCCTACAATAGAGTAAGTGATGAAGATTACAATACAGAATTGATAATACATTATTCCTGGTTAACACAAATGCTGAGGGCATTGACGAACAGAGGAAAAAGAGGCTGCTTACCGAAGTTAAATCTTTCCATGACATTCGGATATCCAGCCTTGTCAAGAACGCTGGAGAATGATCGTCTATTTACTTCGCTGAAAACCTTCTGATACATCTCGAATAACTGAAAGACAAGACTTATAGTACCGACTCCAAGGTGAGAGGCACAGAAATATTGTCGGTAAGATGTAAATTTGGTTTCTCTGATTCCAAGGACCTTGGCAAAAGGACGAAAGTCTTCCATTATTAGACCAAGCGCCAGATCGACCAGTTCTGCTTTGTAGATCAACATACCTCTGGGACGTAATAGCAGACCTATAAGCAAAGAACATAATTAATTCTTTTTATACAAACAATATTTTGTGTATATATTGAATGAACCCCAATTACTTATTCCCAACATTGTATTCTACAAACGAGTCATTTTTATCTTCATTTTGGGAGTATTTAAAGATAAAGTTGAGTTCTGCTCGTGTGATTGCATTGTGAAAGAAACGGCGTGGAATCGATCATAGCAAGTTGATCAGGTAGCATATAAGTATTAGTGTGTACTGCAAGGTTCTTGAATCATAAAAATGATATGAAATTGGCCCAGTCTTGGTAAAAGTAACAAGCATTGTACACAGAAAGGTGTGGGACTACACAAACATGTGGCATAAAAATGAGGCCCTCTTTTTAAAGCTGTTTCATGTCATATTTAGAATAATAAAGAGCCATGCTCTTGGGGTAACATTTTTTTTATCTGATGTTCTTCCACACTTGCATAGTAACAATGAAGACGCTCACAAAATATTGTTTAACTCTCCCTTGAACTCACCCTTTTCTTTAAACTTACAATACCTCTTTACTGATCCAAGACTAAGAAACGTATATCGAGAGACGATTCGAAAATAAATTTGTCTGCCTGAAGGATTTACTGGATCCTAAATGAACATACTGCATATTCTTGAAGGTCTGATCATACACCGCTTTCTACATTGAAAACTTGAATTTCGCTGAAGTCTAATTTTATCTGAGCAATTTGTTACTCATGCTAATATTTCCTCATTAAACATTGACAATACACACCGTCAAAATCGATTGCTTTCAATGCTGCCGATAGTGCTTTGTGTTTCTTCTCCTGTTTTTGTCCTGCCATGATATATCTCCATCTACACATCGCTCTTAACCGTTTCTGCTCATCACTAAGATCACCTGGTATACAGGTAATGTGGAGAGTTCTACATAGCTGTATCATCGATTGTTCAGGGACCAGCTTGGCGATCTGCTTGAGTTTCTTTGTGGTTGGCCATTGTTCGTCAGACTCTTCCCGATCATATCGGCGAACTAAAATATGTAAAAGCAAAAGTGATCGATAATTTGAAAATAAATTTAACATTGGTGATCTTACTGTGAAAGTTCAATGTATATTTTTTCCCATATAAAAAAGAACTCGATATCATTGCATTTTCTTTTCTATAAAAAACAAGTTTGTGATAAATTTTTGTACCACGATGTGCACGATCAGTGGCATCTAACTTCTCACAAAGGATCTCTGTATTTTACAACCTAAGACAAAAAATTTGCAGAGGTGATGACGTACAGCTCAAAACTTAAAGAAATCAGAAACTGCTAAAAAAAAATCTGGCAGACCTTGAGTTATCTATAGAGTAAAGACAGCTTCGTCAACGCATCTTCGAGCGAATTGCCAGCCGAACCTTCCCGCCTCTCTCAGTACAACAAGAATGAATATATTTATTTTATAATTTGTAGGTGTAGATTCCATAACTCTCCTCCCTTTTCCCATTCCTCTTCATGCCAACACTGAGTTACATTATACTTAAATATAATGTTTCAATATTAGCTATAGTCACGTTATCCATTAATCATCCTTGTACTTTAAACAAATATAGGCTTATATCTCCAATCTTAATTTAAAAATGGTAAATTTACTGGAATTAAATGTATACGTTACCTATGCGGTCCGTTCTATCTTTAGATGCATGCTCTAGCCGGCATCTCTTCTCGTAATTACTACAGTTCTGCTCAGCCCACCAATCCTCGATCATTTGATGACTATCGAACAGAGCTGTTCTGTTTTCTTTGATGATGTTATCTATCCAAACATCTTTGTTCTTTGAGTAAACGAATTTGAGGTCCCGGTAGTATTCTTTTCCGAAGTCCATCGTAGCATTAATCAGTTCTGAACAGTGCCGTGACGTTATTTCAGGTAATAAGAATGCTTGTATTTCATTCATATCTAGCCCACGTTTCTGACAATCAAGTACTGAATGAAAAGGAGTAAAATCGCTTAATAATGTTTCACTTCAAGACGTATATGCAGAACTACCTATGTATTATTGTGAATACTTTTGTTATCCTTTAACTTTGATAGAAATACAATTTGAATTGCAGTATAAATTGCAGACTCGTGATGTACGCATACACATCTTTGTTTGCTGACATCTTTACTTTAAATTTACAATAATGTTGCCAAATTCTGAAAATATATGGGAATCTTAATTGGAATTATCATTTAATTCTCTTATCCTAATGACATGAGCATTTAATTACCTCGGAAGAAATCCTTATCACTTGGGGTGTACTTGATTGTCTCCAGTGCCAGGCTTAACATCACTTCTTGGTTTCCAGAGCTGTTAAGATCCCTCCATTGTTTCAAGATATTCATGGCTCCTTCGACGACCTCTCTTATCTCTTTGCCCTTCATCATTTCAAGCTGTTTATGTGGCGCACCAAGGTCCTCCAGGAGTCCAATGATTCCGTCACTTTTGGCGATGTGCCACAGAGTATGTTCCAGGTCGTCCGCAGTCACTGCTCGTGTAGAATCAGAGTATTCTACACATGCATGTGAAAGAATAATATGGGACATACCGTGTGAGTAAAAAAAAAAGTTCACAGCTAGAAAATTGCAAATTATTTTAAAAGCCATCTATAAACAGTAAATTATGATACATTTTATGAAAGAGTGTTTTATCCCAAATCATGTGGTATCATTTTTGTGTGATAAGTGTAGACGCTTGGATAAACAGGAGGCATTGTTTGCGAGAATGCAAAAATCGACTTGCGCCAAAGTGATGCCTACAGTATTTATTATGTTGGGATTAGAGGAGTGAGAGAATGAATTGAATGTATCAAATTAAATACATTTCATATGCTTTTTGCAGCAGCAAAGTCACACACACACACACACACATACACACACAAACACGCGCACAAATGCTCGTTGATATTTTATATTTTATATTTGATATTTGATTAATTTTGTTAGGGATGTTATTTGGATCTGCAAATACCGAATAAATACCCAAATCCCAAATGTTTTATTCATACATCACATAAGCAATTTTTGCACTCTCGTAAACAATGACTGCTGTTCATCCGAGCGTGAACAAATACCACACAAATTGACACTAAATGATTCGGGATAAATAGATGATTTTTAAAACAATTAGCAATTTTCTACGTGTAAACTTTTTTTTTACTCACACTGTATTTTGACACCATTTCTGCTCAGTATGGTTAAACGATTATTGGTCAGGCAAGACTAAGGCTTTTTACCTCACTGAATTCAGTATAGTTGACGTAGTATAGCCATATGATGATAAAATCAAGAATAATATTTTCTTAATATGAGCCATATATGTTATGTTCAAAACATTATATTTACTTCGAACTATTATAAATACGCTTTACAATTAAATGAGTACTAGGTTGGGCGTTAAACTAAGCACTTGCTTCGAGGAAATAAATATGCATCTGCATGTTAAAATAAATGGGTTCTTCAGAAAGGAAATGAAAAACAACACCAACGTTGAATTACTTTGTAATGTATCGACTGCAGACTTCAAGCCGGCATTCCTACACGCGTCAAAGAAGTCCCCCCTCTGACATGTCCCAGTGTATCCAGCTTTCCATTGACAAAACTCCTGGTAATAATCCTTGTCGGCTCGACATATCTTGGAACTCTCTTCGTCCTGGATTGGTTTGTCGAGAACCTTTCCAAGTTTGTCGCTCAAATTCTGCTCTCGGGCATATTTCACAAGTGTCCATAGTTCAATGTATGATATCAGATCTGGAAAAGAAGATGAATGCTCGCTTTAGTAAATCGTTTCTCCTCCTTCTTCCCGTAATAATGCTAATGTAAAGCATTGAACTAAAATGTGGAAGCTTACTTTTCCACGATTCTTCTTCCATCCTATTTCACCACTCTCTATTTCATTCAGAAACTTTCGTTTTTGCATCCCTTTTCAATGAACATATTCACATTTATTGTAATTTAATTGTTTTTCCAGAAAAATAAAAAGTCAATTTTTTTGTTAACTTACTTTACAAACTTTTTTTTATAACACACAACTGTAAGCCAAAACAAAATGTTTAAAATCGTCTGAAAATCTGAATGATAGTTGCCTTAGTTTTTCTTCCAGATACTACAAATAAATTATTCTAAAGAGGCTAGCGTTGGTATTTAGTATTCCTTTCTTAATGGTGATCGAAATTTAAACCTTACCACGTTCACGTTCACTACCTCTTGTTGTACTAAGAGAGACGGGAAGCTTCGCCGGTAATTCGCTCGAAGATGTCGTATAGATCAGCGTAGGGACTTTGGCGTATTTTCCTGAGGAATATAATAGTACGAAAATACAAATAACTTTAGCGTCATTTCTTGTTGCCTTTGTTCTGTTTCAGGTAGTTTTCTTCTTTTGTTTTGTTTTGATTTTACTTTAAATAAATGCAAAAGTCTATTGTTACTTTCCATGACGTTTATTACATGTTTTGAAAAATTGAAAGATGAATTTATTATTATCATTTAATATCGTGTACATGTATTTTCACTTTTGATATGGAAAAAGTGTAAAATCTCAATGGGTTTTACTTACGTTTCAAATGCCTTTTCCATCGCTTCATAACATATACAGCAATGACGATGATTGTAGAAAAAAGTATCACAGCTGAAATTGTAAAATAAACACATGTACATTTGAATTTGGATTTGATTAATCGCCACCTTTAAATCAGATTGCTTTATGTCATATGTACAGTGAGTTTTTTAAATTTATCAGGCATCAAGCATTACGATAAGTACCATATTCTCTGCAATTACTCCTTTTTAATCTTGATTCTCTGCAATATCCGCATGTAATCTCTTTTTTATAAGAGGTTAATTGTTATTATACCCTATTAATGTTTCTACTACCGTCTGCGTTTTTGTTATTTTATTCTCATAGATACATTTTGATTTAACTTACCAAAGAATTTTAGGTGCGCCATACAAGTTTTGACAGTGTATCTTTTGTTCATCTTATTATTATAGGATTTCTCGGTCAATTTCGTGAGTTGGCGAAACAGATTCATTTTATGTTCATTCAATTTCGCCGATTCTGTCACCGCAGCTGTTATTTTTCGTTCAAATTCGTTTTTTACCATTTAAATTCATAAAACGATCACTCAAAAACATTTATTTTCATTCGAATTAAAGCGTGTGTCTTTTTCATAAAATTTTCATTCGATTTAAAGCGAGACGATTCGCGATTACGTAGTAGCGTCTTCCGTGAATTCAAATTCGTTTCTTTGCATACAATTTCAAACATTTTGTAGACAAATTAAACATGTAAATCTTACCCAGTATGATCATATATAGAACCCCGCAAGCTTAGTTCCATGCTAAATCCATTTCAAAT
>JARBES010000113.1:2133155-2145895 GCA_030265145.1 Strongylocentrotus pallidus
GTCATCCATTAGGATTTTTGTTTTGTTTTTGTTTTTATCCAAAAAATAAATAAATAATAATAATCAAAACTAAAAAGGTTTTTTTATTCCCCAAAACCATACACATAACAAACTGAAGGGGGGGGGGGGGGGGGGGGTTAACCCCCTTTCTCCCTGCGTCAAACAAACCAGGTATTAATTTAAACAAAATAAAATGCGGGTGAAACATAGAATGTAAATACCGAGCAGAGACAACACTGTCCCTACATCGAGCAAGGGTCTAGCCTTTTTACAAGGCCCCATAACTCTGGCTATTTTCCACCCCAAACAGTGGCTGAGATGAGTCTAGATACCCGGGGTGAATGCGCGACCGTCACGAGGCCTTTTGCAATCTAGATATTACTGCTCTGTGTGAATTATTCATTACTTTGGATTCATTGACCACTCAGAACGGCCATCTTCCAGTTGGCTTCGTTCTTGACTCGTTCACTATCAAAACATGTAAGAAAAGGTAAAAGACGTAAATAAGTCTTGCTTATGAGATGAACATATAAATGATAGCTACGAAATATCACATTCAAATCTATTGTACATGCAAACTTACAATAAAAAAGGAAGCATTTCCTGACTTATGCTAACAATCATAAGTGAGATAATTGGACTTTCCCTGTATATAAAATGAACCAGTCCAACTCGTTTTCGTTCCATGTAGAGGTCAGAGGTCTAGCCCGTACGTCATTCTTAGTTCATAGTAGACCATGTTCGTATTACGTAGAGTTTACTGTGCTTGTGTGTGTGTGTGTGTGATGGGTATTATGCTGACGTCATGCGAGGATACGTTCGCTGATTGGACGCTACCATTTTGGTAGAGAAATCCAGTCGGAAACAAAGGTTAACATAAGAAATCCAATCTAGATTGATAAAGGCTACATGGCTGCTCTGCTCGCTCTGTCGTTCACCCGGGATTTCGCGATTAGTCTCTTTTTAGTCGCTCGGCGTCTATCAGACATGTGGTCTTGTTGAACTCTGCTCGCTCTGTCGTTCACTCGGGTTTTCGCGATTAGTCTCTTTTTAGTCGCTAGGCGTCTATCAGTTTTGTGGCCTTGTTTAAACGCTAGCAAGGGTCTAGCCGATCATCCACAGCGTGAGTTTGAAGTGGGGTTAACTGACGTAACTAAAGGACACCTGAAATATTGTTTATTCACCATTAATACCCGAGACAGTCTGTCTCTCGAAGAAATTACGCTTTCCTTAAAATTGAGAAATCGCGAAAAGGACCTGTCGATCCCGACCTTTGCACCTGCCGGTGCCCTTGCCTGTGCCCCTGCCTGTGCCCCTGCCGTTTTCCCCGCTCCTGTTCCTTCTTCTGTTTCTCGTTGTCGAGGGCACCAAGTACAGTACATATTGACATAACATATTGACATAAGTAGTAAATTTTGTTAAATCTATACCTCTCAAGATATAGTGTGTGACATTGTAGACCTACGTGCAACAGGGTGTAATTCATCACACGTTGAAGAAGCTAAGCAGAACATAATGGCCCCGAAAGTACATGTAATAATTACAGCATCACTCATTCTTGCATTTCTCCATATTGGTAAGTGTAATATACGTGTGTTTGTTTGTGTGTATATATTTGTTTCAATATCACTTAATTACAATTATGATTATTAACGTAGAAGTAATAGTAACATTATTGTAACAATAGCCCGGGTCATGTTTTATTATTAACAATACAGGGCTGATACTTCATATTATTCATGATGGAATACGTGATAGATGATGTACGCAGATATTAACAGACACGTCTATTTGGGGTCACAAGGGGTGTTAACTCCATGTCAAAGTAATCATCATTCGTGGATCAATGCCACTGTGGCTACATAAATGCGGAATATATATATAAAGAAATTAGAAAGAATACATCTGGCTGATGTGTAACTATCATCATAAAGAAAACATACACATTTAATCTAAACTCTATATCAGACAAAAGCTGTTGAACAAGTATGAATGATGAATTAAGTATAACAAAGAAACGTGAACAAAACAAATGGTAGGAAGCAGAAGGAGAAGAAGAAGGAGAAGAAGAGGAAGATGAAGAAGAAGAAGAAGAAGAGAGAGAGAGAGAGAATAAGTTTAACCAAAGAAGTAAAGAGAGAGAGAGAGAGAAGCAGAAAAAGAGGAGGAGAACAGAAAGAAAAGAACGAAGGAGGAGAAGAAGAAACGGGCGGAGAGTAATAAACCGAGGAAGGAGTGGGCCAGGCAAGAAGGTGTAGAAAAGAGTGAGAATGTGAAATATGCATGCATTAAGTCTTCAGAAGGTTAAGGGGGGGGGGGGGGGGTAGTGAGCACATTTTTTTATTTTTATTTTTTTTGGCCCTCGTAAATTTGAAAAACCGTACTCCCCCCACCCCCTTGAGCGCCAGGGGAGGGGGCCCATCTCCAAAAGAAAGAAAATGCTCATGTCACCCCTGCCCCTTCCTCTCCCGCCAACAGAAATCTGGAAGTTGTTTAAAACTCTTATCATCGTGCAATAAAACACATATCACGAACTTGGTTTGTGGTTTATGCCATGTAAATAGATCATGCCACCCTGCCATTCGGTTATGGCTGAGAACGTTCGGTAATGAATAACATATATGTTTTTATATATATTGTGCCTTATAAAACACAAGTGTATTATAAGTGTTCGTCATCACAGCTATCTTCACTACCAGTGACACAGATAATAAACATCATGAAAGTCAAAGTAACTGTTGGCGTAGAATTATTCTTTTTGGTGTTTTCAATGTTTGGTAAGTGGCCGCGAATCTGATGCTTAATTTTATTGCCGGTTATCAGTTCAAAAGAAGAGAAAACACCAGTAGGACTGCGTCTTCTATATGCCTCCGCTCTAAAGTCATTATATTGAGATATCGTGACAAGCAGGCCAATGCCTGGAATTTCATAAGTTGACCTCTGTGGTCTTTGAACTTTGATTTAATTACTCCAAAATTTAATCAGATTGTCTTCCTATGGTGATATATCTTCAAGTTTGACATTCACATCTGAAGTGGTTCTTAATACATCGTGATAACGAGAAGGCGGGACAGACAGCCCGAAAACAAAATGCCTTCGGGAACACCTTCGGTATTGAGCAAATACATCGAAAATCTGCGGTTTTAGAATAATATAATCACCTACCTATCACCTACCTTTCGACTGACCTATCATATTTCTGTGTTTCTTTCTTTATGACTTGCTATTCTGACAGGATCGTCTCAAGAGATTCCGGACGGTGTAGTCTATACTGAGGTCAAGAAGACGCTAGTCAACGGAACCACAGGCATCTTGAGGTGTCGATTTAAAGGAGATCCAAACGCCGTGTTCTGGAAGAAGGGATCGGACCCTGCTAAATCACCTTCTATAATAATCTCGAGTTATGGTGAAAAGTCCGGCCCAAGATATGAAGATGGTAGCTGTGACATAGATGCAAACTACTCTCTGGTCATCAGAAGTGTGAAGAATACAGACGCAGGACGCTACATCTGCAGAGTTTCTAACTACAAAGGCATCCTGATTTACAACTACACCGATGTCACAATTACGAGTAAGTTCTATGTTAGCCGTATAATAATCTCTTCCCCACCCCACATGATTATCCAGTCAAGATGGTTTAATATTGCTTTCCCGAGTGTGAAGATGAGTGCATACATCCTTCATAATTTTAAGAACCACATAAATAACACACACAACCTTCGAGTGACGGTTTGTAGTCCCCTCACATTCGAGAGCTGCATGTCTCCTAATAGACTCCTGAAGAGCTAAAACGTCTTTATTTATTTAACCCCGTGTGCTCTGCCACCTGTCATTTCTTTCTTCTCCTTTTGTTTGAAATTAATGCGGCGTGTGAACAAATCTCGAGGATCTGCAGTATCATAATTCGACTAAAATGCAATAATGCATTTGATTCCTCGATAAACGAAATCTATATACAGGGGAATTGTCATTAGTATGATGTTATTTCATTTGTTATTAGATAGTGCTGTGAGAACAAAACAGAGCGTTGCAGTTCAGAAGGATACAGTTGGTGTACTACCATGCCAGGTGAATATTCGTCCAAGGAGGGTCTCCTGGGTAAGAGGTGCAAACGATACATTGATCGGCATGGACTTGTCTCGCAGTGTCGCAGAGAGGAGTGGACCTGGATATGAAGAAGGACTGTTCAACATCACCAATGAATACTCTTTGCTAATCAGTGATGTAAAGATCCTTCATGAAGATAGCTACTTCTGTGAGGTGACTGACTTTGACACTGGCCATCTATTTCGGAATGATACCAGGCTCAGTGTTTTCGGTAAGTATTGGAGACGAAAAAGGAAAAGGGTGGAAGTGAATGGAGCATGTATTTCACTTACTGATTTTTCAAACAACTCAGCAACTTTCTGTCCTGAACGGAAGGTTTATTAAATGGGTTCCGAGTAAAAAGCATTTAGGTAAATGCTCGAGCGCTTTATCATGGCTCCACTGTTAAAGATGGGGGTAATAATTTGATACTTTATTTTTAGTGCCATGGAATACATTTATGTAGTGGTTGTGAAGTGACTTTCTATATGGGAATATTGTTGATATCATAATGGGAAGTATACAGTGCGATCCAGAAAAAACGAAACCGACAATTATCGATGTTTTATCATAACTTAATCACAATTATAATTAATAAATTAAACATATTTGTAAAGCTTAGATTCTCTTCTTTCCTTTGATGCAACTCATATGATGCATATTTCATGCATGAGTTATTAACACCAATTTGAAGGAAGGAAACCAAAAAATCATTTGGCGGGCGGTATCTGAATGTCGAAGAAAATTGTACATTTCTAGAAAGTTCATTTTTTACTCTTTCATATGACACCTCAATTAGGAAAAATAAGCCAGGAATAACAAAGTTCTCTTTGTTTTAGGTGATGCTTGTATTTTCATAATTTTATTCAACGATTTAGTTTTCACTGGCTGCCTGTCGTAGCAACAAACAGAATTGACAAAAGACTTAACTCCGTTTCATTGACAATCAGCCGTGCATGAAGTCTTTCGTCTATGTCTGATCGTCATCGAAACGGAGTTAAGTCTTTTGTCAATTCCGTTTGTTGCTACGGCAGGCAGCCAGTGAAAACTAATTCGTTGCATCAAATTATGGAAATGCAAGCATCACTTAAAACAAACCGAACTATGTTATTCCTGGCTCATTTTTCCTGATTGAGGTGTCATATGATATGAAAGAGCAGAAAATGAACTTTCTAGAAATGTAAAATTTTCTTCGAAATTCAGATACCGCCCGCCAATCGACTTTTTGGTTTCCTTCCTTCAAATTGCTTTTAATCACTCATGCGTGGAATATGCATCATATGAGTTACATCAAATAAAAGAAGAGGATCTGAGCTTTAAAATATATGTCATTTATTAATTATAATTGTGATTAAGTTATGATAAAACATCGATAATTCTCGGTTTCGTTTTTTCTGGGTCTCAATTCTTCTTTTTTAAATCGGTCCATACTCTCATTCGATTTGAACAATTTATATTTATTATCAGTACTACGTAAGACTGGGCACAATGTAATGAAGGCTGATTTGTTTTTGTCTTTTCTTATTTGACGATTTATTGATTGATACATTCACTCATTTTTTTTATCGAAACGGGTCAAGGTAAAAAAAAAAAAAAAAGTTCAGCCCATGGTACTTGGCCGGTTTCAATAAAAGGGAAAGTGTTACAAATACAATTAGATGATGAATATAGAAATGAATATTAACACAACAAATAATAGTGGAACAGGAAATGGACGTTTCAAATCACAGGAATCGATATGTATGGTTACGTTTGAAATAAAAGAATAGCAGTTAATCTTTCTCTCAAGATGATATGTTACCTGCCGGCATCTCAAATGCTCAATTTCATTTCAAATAGCTTTTCCTTTGGAGCCGTTTCCTTCAATCAAAGAATGTCCCAGAGAGCAACATGACCTATCATCATGCACTATCCGCGTCGCTTCTCAAACAGCATTAACATGTGAAGTAAGAGAATACTACCCAGTTATCGACCTGTTCTTCATGCATGGATCGCTGAGAGTTGATTCCTTGGAAACGAGGGTGTGGAACAACAGCGATGGTACAAGAAATAAGCGTATTACAGTCGCAACGTATGGCAGCAGTGAAACTGTCTTTGAATGTGTTGCAACAGGGCTGGTTGGGGAAGCTGAAAGCAGGTCCATGATAATCCACTTGATTCGAGATGCTCAACAGACTCACGTTGCTGTAGCAGTCGCTGTTTGTAAGTTGAGCCTAGACATGACAGATATTGACAATTAAAGAAATAAAATTGATATTTAGCAATCGATATTTACTAAAGCCCCCATCACACCAAACTAGTTCTCACAACGTTCTCGAAAATGTTGCCGAACGGGCTCAAAATGTGTGCGAACGGAGTTGAACGTAATAGCAACTGTTTACGATTTGTTTAATGACTTCATGGATAAGCTCGGACTCGACAAATGTCTATAAAACGATCTTAGTTTGTTCATTAACAGTCCATAATACGTCCAACTTGTCTGTACCCCGACCACAGTCAGTTCATATCAAGTTTAGATCGGGTAAATTTGAAATTTCCAAGCAGTCCAAACCATTCTTACTATTTCGCATTTTGTTCTAACTAGTTCATAACCCAACCAGCCCGTTTAGAGACCGTTCAACTCGTCCCTATCCCATTCTTAGTGCGTTCGAACGCGCTCCTATCGTGCGTGTGCAATCCCGTCCTGGTTCGAGGGCCATACAAACCCACCGCGTTCTTGCTAATGATGCTCGACCACATCACGTTGTAACATATTCTTAGTAGGTTCGGAGTACGGCAATTCCATTCATAGTACGGCAATTCCGTTCGTAGTACGTCCATCTCGTTTTAAGTACGTTGTCACTCCGTCTAACTGCAGGGCGGGACATTTTTCTGAACAGGCTCAAAGTTCTAGAGCACTCTTCCCGTCCAAGCCAGTCCGAGCCCGTCCATGAAGTTCTAAAAAAGATCGTAAAAAGTTCCTAATACGTTCACTCAGTTCGCACACAGTTTGAGCCCGTTTAGAAACATTTTCCAGAACGTAGTGAGAACTAGTTTGGTGTGATGGGGGCTTCACTTGGATGTCTTGATCTGCGAAACTTAAAGTGTTGAAGTTGAACGGGAATGAGGAATGACGAGAACGCGCTGGGTTTGTATAGCTCCTGATTCAGGACGGGGTTGCACATGCTCTAGAAGCGCGTTCGAACGCACTAAGAACGAGATGAGGACAAGTTGAACTGTCTCTGAACGGGTAATTGGTCGGGTTAAAAACTATTAAGAACAAGTGGCAACTGAACTTGATATGAACTTACTGTGGACGGGGTACAGACGAGATGGACGTATTGAGGGCTGCTTATGAATGAACTAGGATCGTATGATAGACATTATTTACACATTCGGCCCCGATCACAACCCGTTTTACGATTTTCTAGGACGGTTCCAGAACGTCGTGAGAACTAGTTTGGTGTGATGGGGGCTTTACACAGAGAGAGAAAGAGAGAGAGAGAGAGAGAGATACGGGGTCGACAAAAACGAAACAAAGTAGCATATTCGTCTCCAGACATTGACAAACAGGGAAGGAACAACATGCACCTATTTGGGTGATCGTTGTGCAGGCCAGTGTTCCCCTCCCGTCCCTATTTGTAAAATGTTCAAGGCATTAGTATTTAACACTTCGAAAAATACTGTGTATAAAGCACACACGAAAACATATTGGTCTGGCGTCATGAATGAGTTGGAACCTGTTCTTGATGCAAGATGCCTGTTTAGTTTGATTTACCTCATAGTGCTCTCTGTTTTAAAAGTGGAACCTAATCAGATTCAATTCATCTCTATTTTGAACTTTCAGCTGTTATACTTGTTTCTGCAATCATTGCCATTGCTGTATATGTTATCAAGCGACGGAAAAGACACATGAAACGTAAGTGAAAACCAATTTAGATTTTACACATTTTTCATATAAAAAGCGAAAGATATGGTATATAATGACAACAAGTTCATCTTCGAGTACTTTTAAGATACACAAGATATTTCAAGTAAAAATTATAAATACTGTGCCAAAGAAATTTGTATTTATTTGAAATATAATCAAGACATATACAAAGAAGCAAAACCATTTTAAAGGGAACAAAGTCAACAGGAAATGGCGCTGAAGTTATCTGTATTTTCGTTTTCTTATTGTACATACTTAAAAGATCTCAGATTCAAATGTACTCTAAACTTAACAAGTTAGTACCTGACTCTCAAAATCTAAACGACGATGAGAAATTTAAACTAATGATGTCCAATGACGAAACCAACATAAATGCAATAGCAATATTTCGAATAAGCGAAATGTACGACAAACGTATACACTACTGAAAAATAATAAATCAACATAAAAATACACATATTAACATCCCCCCTTCTTCCGCTTTAGTTTTGTTATATTACAAACAAATACATATATGTATGAATGTGTATGTATTAATAAATATATATATACAAAGTTCAAGTATTGGTTTTTGACCACGTAATTTCTTATCTCTGTTATTTACATTGCTGTTTATCTTTATACATGTACTATACTTATATTGATCGTCTATTACGTGATAGAAATACGACCATATACGAAATTAGTAAATCCTTGATTGTTTTTTTACCATTATTATTAATCTCGATGTAATTAAATATTGTAAAAGGCATTATTTATTCCCATGCTCACTGTATCCCACGAATTTGGAATAGTAATAGAGTCCAGCTGTCGGGATCATCTAAATGTGGTTATCATAAAACACATAAATATGTATATTGTCTTACTATCATGTTGTATATATATTTATATTTTGTTTTCTTCCTTTTATCTGAAAAGAAAAGGGCAAAATTGTATAAAGTATTACGAGTAATATAATTTATTCTCATCCCTGTATTATATTTCAGGTGAGACATGCAGTAGTATGTTAATTTGTGTCACTCCTGGTAATTGTTATCTTTACTCTTACACTCAATTATCTATGTAACACTATAACTTTGAAATTTGTTTTCCAATGTACACAAATTGAGAATGATCCTATCTTTTTGGATTGAAATCAATAAAGTTTGAATTTGAATTTGAATTTATTTCCCTCAGCAAAATATGACAAGGTCCTTATGGTCTATAACGCGAATCCAAATGGTAAGTTAAGATCATCATTTAATTGTTTTTTCTTTTTAATTTGTCTTTGTTTTACCCCTTGTGGGACGGAACACCCTGATCAGCGCCAGTATTGTTTTTTTCTGGAGGCCCACTAACGTTAAAAAAAAAATACAATAACAGATAAACGAAATCAAGAAAGGGATACAAAATACCAACCGCTAGCATCTTTAAACGAATCAATTTGTAGTGTACGGAAGAAACTAAGTCAACTATCATTTAAATTTTCAACAGTTTTCAACATTTGGGTTGAGCTCAGAGTAGTGTGATATAGGTAATGTTCGTAAAGTATGAAATACTTAATACATGCAAATGTATCATATTTTCCTGCGATCAAATACAGTAATTTTACAAGAAGTGTAAAATATGTACCTTCAGTAGGGTGTAAATGCGCCCTGAGTATTTGATTGTCAAGTGGATTTGGCGCCTTACAAATCTTATGTATTATTATTATTATTAGTATGTGTCATAACGAAAAAAGAGTGATATAATAGGGTGGTGATGGCTATGAACATTGTGGAGAAAATGACCTTCCTCATACGGGGTGCCTCAAAAAAGCAACGAGAAATTGATAAATATATCATTTGTAAAATTGCATACAGATATCTTCAAAATTACTTTTATTACCATGAACACAAGAAATAATTACAATATTTCAAGAAGTTTTGAAGTAAAGTTTAATTTATTTGTTGAACTTCATCATATTAATATAATTTTGCCGTGAGTACTGTAAGAATAACTCAAGCATTCTTTTAAAAGAAACTAACTTTTAAAATATTCATTCCGTTGAAATATTAATTTCCTTCAGGCAACAATCACTGAACATATTGATTGTATGGTATTCATTGTCAGGAGATCTATTAGCATTGCTTTACATGTCCTTCAAGTTTCCTCATATCTTTTATTTTATTTGATAGGACCACTATGCTTCTACAAACGATGCACTACAGACCCTAAACAACCTTACTGTTTGTGTAAATGGCGTTAATCTTCACTCTTATCACCCATTTTGTTGTGCAAAAAAAAAGGTTAATCTGAGAGCTTGCATCGAAATATTAAGGAGCCAGTCGTACGCTTATATATAGTCCACTAATTAATGATATTCGGCGAGCTCTACTTGTAACGTGTTTGAAAAGTGGTACTGCATATCTATGTTGTTTTTACTCAGCTCCTTTTGAAATTTACAGGAAGATAGGAAGGTACTACTACAATGTTATGTATGAAACTTCATTGAGAGCTATTTGTTCTTTTTAAAGATATGGCAAACAAAATCTCGTTGGATTTCATGAGACACTCCGTATAAAGTTTAATGCTATACATTAGCATTATTAGGGTATATATGAGGAAAATATGTAAATGAAACGAGCATTATACCCTCTTCTCCAGATCTTATTTCGTACATTGAACTATGGACACTGGTACAATATGCTCGAGAGCAGAATTTGAGCGAAAAACTTGGAAAGGTTCTCGACAAACCAATCCAGGACGAAGAGGGTTCTAAGACACTACGAACCGACGAGGATTATTACCAGGAGTTGTGTCAGTGGAAAGCTGGATACACTGGGGCATGTCAGAAGATGGACTTCTTTAATGCTTGTAGGAATGCCGGCTTGAAGTCTGCAATAGATAAATTACAAAGTAATTCAATTTTGATCTATATCAACACTACATGGGTTTGTTTTATTTCTCTTTCACCTTCTTTCTAAAGACCTCATTATTTCTTCCACGTCGAATTGTATTTTTCTTCCTGGAATAAAATGTTAAGTTAAAACCTGTCGAGCACCCTGCCTGGTTCTCATTTTATTATTATAACTAATGTTAACATTTCGACTTTTGATCATGAATGAAATACAATTTATTAAAAATATTTTGTAAGTGACAAATAAATATAATAATTCTAAGGTAAAACATGTGCCTCGTATTGATAATAGCATATTTGGGAAGAGTGTAAATGCGTTTCTCGAACATACCAATATGCTAACTGAAAAACTTTAAGGCTTGCTTAACCTGTAATCGTTTAACCATACAGATTCTGAAAGATGTCCCATCTTATTAACTCACATATTCTTGTATAGGTTACTCCGAATCTACTCGAGCAGTGACTGCGGATGACCTAGAACAAACACTGTGGAACCTCGCCGAAAGTGACAGCGTCAATGGATTCCTGGAGGAGCTTGGTGCACTACATGAACACAATAAAGTGCTGAAGGGCAAAGGGAACAGAAAGGTCGTCGAAGGAGCCATGAATGTCTTGAAGCAATGGAGGGATGTTAACAGTTCTGGAAACCAAGAAGTGATGTTAAGCCTAGCACTAGAGAAAATCAACTACATCCCAAGCGATAAGGATTTCTTCCGAAGTAATTGAATGCTGATGTTATTATGATGAGAGCATTGAATTGTAATTGATTCCCATAAATGTTCAGAATTTGACAAATATAAATTATATTATATATATATATATATATTAATGACGTCACTGCAAAAATATATTTACACATTTGTCGCAAATTTATAATTCAAAATCTGAATGCAATTGAAGTTGCTTGTCAAAATTAAAGGATAAATGAAGTATTCTGAATAAGTTGATGGTAGTTCTGTTTATAAGTCTTCCGATGAAATATTATTTAGCGAGATTTCTTTTCTTTTCATTCAGTACCTGATCGTCTAAAACGTGGGCTAGATACTAATGAAATACAAGCATTCCTATCACCTCTAATAACATCACGACACTGTACAGAACTGACTAAAGCTTTGATTGACTTCAAGGAAAAACACCACTTGGTAAATAAATTCTTTGGCTCAGCGACCAGAGATGTTTGGATAGATGACATCATCGAGGAGAACAGGGCAGCTCTGTTCGATAGTCATCAAATGTTCAAGGATTGGTGGGCTGAGCAGAAATGCAGTAATTACGAGAGGAGATGTCGTCTAGAGCATGCTGCTAATCTTCGTAAAGGAAGAACGAACAAAATGGGTAAGGTTTCATTTTGATATCAGTTTAATTCTAGTTATTTTACCGACTCTTTTTTTTATTTACCAATTTTATTTACTGATATTAAGATTTGAATAGGGAACATACTTTCCATAAAGAGCCTGGCAAAATTTCTACCAATCGTTAACACCATTGGGCAACACACAATCCACTACGTTTTGTTGGATAGGAATTAAACTACTGATGTTGGGCACCTGAAATGATGATTGGTCGGGCAAATAAAATTACCCAACAGCAAATAACGTCGACAATCTATTAATTGCCAAAATATCCATTTACCAAATTATTGGTTATGTTATCTGTTGGTCTATCAATTACCGATATAAATTTGAAACAGAGACGTTTACCAAATTACTTAAAGAGAAGGTTGAGTTCTGGGAAGAGGCGAAAAATAATTTGTGAGCGTTATCATTGTATTATGCAAGTGTGGAAGATAATCAGATAAAACATCTTCCCTGAAAAGCATGGCTCTTCAAATGCCTTAATATTCTAAATATGGCATGTAACATCATA
>JARBES010000113.1:2171215-2184212 GCA_030265145.1 Strongylocentrotus pallidus
GCACAGCGTGTTGCTAGCGCGCTGGACGAATGGTCCACGCATGCACCGCGTTCTACGACGCACGGCCCGCGCATTGGGAATCGGAAAAGGCCGTGTGCCTAACTTTTGTCATGATTTTGGAAAAGCTAGCGAGGTGACAAAAAATGCACAGCGTTGCAAATTTCCAATGCGCTGGCCGTGCGTCCCCCATGCGTCCCCTCTGTGTGACCGGGCCTTTAATGAAATAGATTTTTCAATTGATATATTTTAGTATTTTTATATAAATGAATACCAATTGAAACCATATTATATATTTGTCAAAAAATGTAATTTTTACCTTCTAGGCTATGATTTGTCGAAATTGACAAGTAATGGTTTTGTTATTGAATTTAAAAAGCCTTTCCAATTAAAGCTTGGTGCATATGACATGTACAACTCCGCCTGATACTTCACATTTTCAAGAAAATGGCTGCGCCCATGTCACGCTAAAAGGCATTACATCATTCCAAGAAATCTTCATTTATATACCTCTTGTACACGGTCGTAAGATTGATTGTGCATCAAAAGGCAGGAATTCACCTCGTTTTTTTTCTCAAAATAACTACACTTATTCGTTGGGGTTAGTTCTCCTTCAATCGACCTGTTGCATTGTTTCTAGGCTCTAGACAACGAAAACAGCAGCCCACGATGACAACATTATTTTGTTTTTAGGTGCCTTCTGATCAATCTTTTCATAATTTCATCTCCCCCATTTTTTGCTTTCTTTTATCGTTCCACGTTTCCTTCTCTTTTTCCCTTGTTTCTTCTCCCATCTTCATCATATGTCATGTCTATTTGGTAATTGCCTTTTCTCATTTTTTCTATCCTAATATTTGCTTTTGTCACGGGGCTATCTGCCCGGCTAACTTCAAATCATCGGGTTATCACGTATGGTCGGGTGTATGCGTTCACGATCATTCGTGAAACGAAAACGGAAGATCACGCGGCATTTCGTAAATTTGCCATAGGGTTTTCACTAAATGTCGGGTCAATTATACCAGACCATTTGTAGACGAGAGGGTTTATTTCACAAACATTACCCCCGACATACCGTGAATAAAGGGGCTTTTTTTAAGGTCTGGTAACGTGACCACCCGACCCGACACGATAACCCGATGATTCGAACTAAGTCTATCTATCCTATGTGGTCAGATGGTACCCTTAGTAGGCGTAAATCGGATTCATGAACTAGGATTCTCTGTATTAAAAAATCACAAAAGGGAACGTAGAGTTTATTGGCCAACGTGAAATTCTGCCTTTATTAAAGAGTAAAGACCTTTATTTTAGATTTCAAGAATAATCCTGAAAATAAAACTTGACCCACAAAGCGTAGGACCTTGTAATATGATCATTCAACCTTAACAGACATGACGTGAGGTATTGCCTTAGTGGGTTTATACTCCAAAAGGCCATGATCAGTTCTTTTCTTGTCACCCATCTCGCGTGAAATTGTTGTTTGTGCAATTTTTAAACACAGTATTCGATAACCATATTCCAAACGCTGCCATTTACATTCAATTTGTCTTCAAGATTCTGTGGCTTATGTGGAGCTGTGGAAGCTGGTCGAATATGCCGTCAAACATAAAGAACTTGACTTCCTTGGCGATGTTATAGCAACCCTATGTAGCGACGGAAATGAAAGCTCAAAGGCGACCACGAATAAGGACAACATCTTTTACTACAATGGGCTCTGTAGATGGAAGGGCACATGTAAGAAGCGTGAGCAGAGGACAACGTTGTATGAAACGCTCTTTCAAATTGGCTTGGAGAAGTCGCTAGCTAATTTAAGAGGTATGATACAGAAAACGTACACATGCTAACATACTAATTTTGATCACTGAGATCAATCATCTTAACGAGGCTTTAATATGCTAGTCAGAAATAATTAATGGAACAGATGAAGCAGATCACTAACAGATTAAGAAAATTTACGTTGCCTGTCCTTCTTCAAAATTAATTGATAAATCGATAGGGCAGCAGACCACAAGAATCATAAAAGCAGAAACTAATAAACAATAAAAGATGTAAATCAACAAGAATTGTGTTTCATTGCCTTTTAAGTCTATATATACGTCCTGACGCTCACTTTAATTCAATTACATTTAAAGTTACGTTTATTTAAACGCTACTCTCTTACAAAGTTTTATGAAGATATATGATAGCTTAAAATAATGGGTTTGGAAATGCCGAGACTTTTAAGAATCTTTTTAATTGGTTCATTTCTAAAAAGAACTACATGATGTTTTCGGAACATTGGAAATCTGTAAATGAATGAACAACAGCCTGAGCCAGAAAAAGGAAAAATGCTCGATGCATGGGGATTGAAAATACTGACTCTAACTAGCAACAAATGTACGACAAGGGAGATCCAATCATTCTGTCACTCAATATGTTACTAAAATAATCGTAACATTTTGTTTCAACAGATTTTCGAGGAACCGTTTCATCAGAAATATGTCAATTGGACTTAGAACATATATTATGGGAGATCGGTGAGCAACACAAAGTTACGAAATTCATTGTAAGCCTCAAGATAGATCAACCTGAAAGACCAGGAGAGGCAAAAATATCTTTGAAGATGTTTCATCAGCAAGCACTGGATAAACTGATCAGATGGACGAAAGGAAACAGAGACATCAACCCAGTAATAATCTTGAGTTCTACACTGGAGAAGTTGAATCATGAATCTGCGAACAATTTCTTTCACAGTAGGTCATTTACGTCAATTTTTTTGTTTCTTCTTTTTAATGAAGTTTCTTTTTAATGCAAACACATATATGTGATGTTAAAAAGTGCCTAGTTTGGTGAGATTCTTAGCATTTCTGGAACAATATAACTATAGGAAGTACTTTACTACCTACAATTTAACAAGAGTAACAGATTCTAGCTATGTTATTTACTGAATAACATGATTTTTTTTTATCCAGAGATAGATCGGACTACCAAGTATTATATCAAAATGTAGCCTGCCAAACCAGAACCCCTTCATATTTGCAAAGGAGAAGGGTATGTGTAAAAAGGATAGTATGTGTGATCCCGAACGTGGCTCAAATGAAATGGTTAGGTGTAAAGCCCGAAAAATAGCCCAACTTTTGTAATGAAAACACAAGCCTACTGAAAAGAAATGATGAATAAACAGCATATCTCAAATAATTAAATTTCAATGTTCTATAAATTGTACAACAAGCATATCACGAATATTTTGGAAGATGTTTCCATCAGCGCTCATTGATTAACTAACTGTTTAACCTACAATCCCTTTTTTGCAGTACCTGATGAGAAAAAACAAAGTTTGACAGACAGCGAATACAAACGGTATGCCCGAGACCTTTCAAGAAATCACGTCGCTATGCTAGCCGCTATTATTGAAACTAGTACCAACACTGGTATTATTGTCAGCGGAGCTCTAGAGGAAAACTCAGAGACTCTCTTCAACATCGAGAAAATGCTTCTCGACTGGTGGGAAGAGCAGGAGTGCAGTAATTACAAAAGGAGATGTACACTTGATCCTACACTTGGTGATGAGGAACATCAACCCTCGGAAGATACTGAACATACAGGTCAGATTCAAAGCCAGCGTGTCATTGTAAAACTATCATGCATAATGCACTTTAGCAGTGCTTGTGAAATGACTGAATGACAGTAAACATAGACTTATTGTACACCGTATATTATGATTTAACCATTATAATTGTTACTTATATCATGGAATTTGTATGTGTCCATGACCATAACTTTAATGTTTACATCAGCAGTAATTTCAACGAATCATCAACCCCCGGAAAATATGAACATATAGGTGACATTCAACATAATTATATCATGCACCGTATATTATTTTTTAATAATGTTAAATATTAGTTATATCCTGAAAAGTTTATATGGCCATGAGCATGGATTTCAGTACAAAATTAAGGGCACCCTTTACAGTAATATGGGAGCTAGCAAAGCGACCGAGCTGAAGAACACATTTGCTTGTTCACCCTTTGAAAACACTAGTCCTTTACTATGCACTTTACCCTAGATTGCAGGCGCATATGATGCTTTAGGACTTTAAAACTTTATTCCTTTCCTTCCCTTTCTATTTCTTTATGTTGTGTTGTTTGCGCCCACCCCGCCCCACTCCTCTGAATAAAGAAGGTGAAAATCTAGAGAGCAACGCACTTGATAAACCCACATGCGAGTTTTAAGCCCCCCCCCCCCCCCCTCGGGGTCTGAATCTTATTGTTACCTCCAACGGTAACTCAAATAAGTAAATAATAAAATCAATTATAAAAAATCTGAACATTGAAAACTAGAATTTATGCTCAAAATGTTATAACATTTTTAATAATTTCTATTTGACCAATCCAGCGGATGAGAATTGGCCGTTCGACGAGGAACTGAAGCTAATTGCTCATTACCTCGACCAAAAATCTGCAACAGGTGTTAGTGAACGTCTTGGAATGTCTGATTTACCTGAGACTGCTTACGAGGAGAAACGGTTTGAGGCTTTGTGTGCTTGGAGACAATCAAATAAAGGGGAATGGACAAAGATGCATGGCGAGTTGGCATCTGCTTTAAAGGGCACAAACATCTCTGGTAAATACGTTTTTGTTATTGATTACCATTGCTAAATTAAAAAGAAATAAGATTGTTTAACTATTCATTAGCATTTTATTTGCTTGGAAGGCTGACCAAGCTTGTCCACCATATCTTTATGTAACGGAATAACTCAAAGACTGTAGCATACACTTTCATCAACTTGCAAAATAAACAGAATGTCTTCAAAATGTGCAAAATGAGTCCCTGTCAATAACGTCACTGTATTCTGTCTTTTTGTGAAGATTTCGGTTGCAAAAGAAAAAATTCAATTGACTTAAATTTGACAAAATCATCGAACATTGTATGTTATGCACCTTTTATAGAAATTATACGCTTAACAGATTTACACATTTCTATCTAGGTCTCCTGTTACCTCTGAGGAATGATGCTGTCCACAAAGTTGAGGTCGTAGATATAGCATTCAATCTACTCATGACTGATATCCTTCCTTTGGCCAGACGTCTTGGCGTGTGCGATGCTAAACTATCATCATACAGGCCAGTGTTCGAACCCTCTCATCTCACCAAAGGAACCATGCGACTTGTGTCAACCTTATTGGACAACAATAACCAAAGAGAGGACTTGTGGAAGAAGCTCAACGAAGGGGGATTTCCATCCACCATTCAAATGAAAATGATCGGTATGTTCTAAACTAATTTTGAAGTACTATATTACAACTCTCGAAAAAAGTTCGAAACTCATTTTTGTATTAATTATATTTCCCCTGCCATTGATTAGTATCGTTTGTTTTAGTAACATTAGATATTATGCTTATTTCTATTTAAAGTAATACCATAATTTGATATAATTTTGGAGCCATTGAATAAGCAATTCATCAGAACAAGGTGCAGGGTCAATAGAGAAAGTTGCATACTGCACTGCTTTGCACCGGAGTTGCTGTAAAAGTGCACAGCCGAAGAAGGGCAGTGCATTTTGCAACTTTTCACTCATGACCTTACCCCTTATGTTGATATAATGCACATTTTCATGATTAGGAAATCATAACAAATGTGGAGTTATTTAAAAAGTATAAACACACTTTCTAATATTTATAATATATTTATTATTCATAGTCTAACGAATAGAACCAATTTCATTTGGTTATAATATTGTTATTAATTGCACAAATTAATCCATGATTTTTGGCTTTTATTCTTTGTTCAAAGCCTACGAAATGTCCTATGGGGAACTGTCCGCCATTTCCAATGCAGTCATAAGATCTGAAACTACATCAGAAGAGAACACCAAAACAGCACAGGAAGTGAGTCAACCAAATGAAGGAGATCCCTTGCTAGGTATAAAAGAAGTGGTCTCTCCTGATACAACAATAGTTCCTATGGAACCGGGGGTCGTGGAAGCTAAAGAGTCCAGTCAACATTTCAACATCATCAAGAAGATGCTAAACTTGACAGATGAAGAAGTAGCTGCAGGCTCCTCGGTGACTGACACTCAAGATGAGTTCACATTGTTCAAGATCTGGAAAGAGAAACCCCGTCTTTCTGCATTCAATGACAGAGCATCTGTGATCAAATGCCTACATGATTTTGGGAAATCTGAGATAGCAAGATCAGTTATCGAAGGTAATCTCCCGGTACATCTTTTAGTGTGGAATATGTAACAGTGATGTTTCTTGTTGACTTTGGCAAAACAGATTGTTTATACTTATAAAGCTCCTTATCTTCTTTAAGTCACTATCCAACTTCTAACCATATACCTTATACTTATCTCTTTAGAAAAGTACAAAATGTTTAACACTGGTTTCACAAAGAACATGAAGAGTTAGAGCCAGGATGGGCTCTTTAACGGTTCTACTCTCAGTTGATGAATAAGTAAGAAAGGTTCATTTAAATTGCTTTTCGCAAGAAATAAATATACTTTTACTCAACGTCTGTCTAGTTTGCTTCACCTTTTCCCAATATTAACACGAATTTCTCGATATTACCTCTTTGTTCTTCGTAGGTAAATATAAATCCGATGGAAAGAGCCTTTCCTTCATTAAGCACATGGTCAAGAAGGTGATAACTGATAATCGACTAGAACGTCTTGCTGAAGCGTTGAATCTACAGAAGGACCTCCCAGGAGCTCAAAGATCAGATGCCATTAACGAGACAATCTGCGAAAGGCTGATGGCCCTGAAGCATGCACCGGGAGTGTGTAACCAGCGGATAAAGGGAAGAGATAAGAAATGTCTACAAGTTTGTCAATTTGACAAACTTGTAGATCATGGTTTCCTAGACTTGGCGCGTGAATTTCTGATCATCGACCAGCAGTAAAAGGGCCAAAGCTGATACAGTACTTCCGCTATGGATATAACTCTCTATTGTCTTGAAATTTCACCACAGATTAGAAACTATCTTTACTATGTTTATTGATGTGGATAAGTTGCCTCCAACCCTTCTTAACTGTTTGAATCTTTAATAAATCTGTAATGCCCAAATCGTTATTCATTGGTCGGGATGACAACCACAATATATGTAAAGCCTTTATAGTGTATAACAAGTCTTTGAAGATGGCAAGAGATGGAGCATGTCTAATGTCAAGTGGAACGTTATTGCATAGTTTTTGGAGCGGCCCAACTGAAAGAGTTTCGTTTTGTTAGTGTAAGGTAGATTTAGAAGCGGCTTATTATGTTTATTTCGTAAGGTATTGTGAGTATGGATGCAATTAAGAGGAAATAATTCAGATAAAATTCAAAGCTTTGTAAAAAAAAATCTCGGTACCTTTAACCCAATTCTATGCCTTATTGAGAACCAATGTAACTTCATAAAACAGGTGAAATAAGGAACGTTGTAAGGAATTGGACACAAGTATCACACAGGCATTCTGAACACACTGCAAATTTATTATTTGTGCATCTGGCAAGCTAAACAATAAAAAAAAAAAGGTCTTACATATATATCGTGCGGGACACATTGCATGGAATCGCCCATCGCGGGGACGTTTCACGAAACCGTCATAAGTACAGGATCAACAACATCTCGAAGCTATCCCTCCACTTGTTCGCTAAGTGTTTCACAAAACTGCCTGTGCCAAGACGGCGAGCGACCACTTCCCCTATAAGAGCTTTGTGGCGAATCCAAACCTCTCATATCTTTTAGACCACCATCACAGGTCAAGTTCATGTTAGTAATGGGCAGCGAAAAATGAAAACTGTAAATTTATAACAAATTATTTCTTGATCTTCATGCTCTTACTGCATTAAACAATTCACAATGTTGATAATATAAAATTTGTATATGCAAGCATAATGTTTATATGCCGTAGCAATGTCTAAGCGAGTAACTGAGCTTGATTTCATTTGTCCATAAAACCAGAATAATGTATTCTGGTCTGTAAGTTTGACCATTTTATAGGGATTTTCGTGTAGATATTTAGTTGTTTTTTTTTTGAGCAAAGTTTTGATACATATCATATCTCATATTTCTTTAAGTAAACATACATTTCAACCATGGAAAAATCAGGGTCGTCTGTCCACCATATATGAGTTATGCTATCATTATGCTATACAAATTTTGATTCGCTCATCGTAAATGCAACCTCGAGTTCTTTAAATCTTATTCATCTTTAGATGTCATTAATGACACATTGTCCATGTAATTCGGATATTTCTATAATTTGTGCTAACATCCTCTTCACTCTTCTACTATCGTGAACAGGTTGCATGAAATTTAGTCTCGTAAATTGTTTGGGTAATTTAGGATATATCTGATTGATCGTTGTGATTGGTAGCTGAGAGTATCAATATCATGGGGATGTCGCTTTGTCATTGCTTTGTGAACAATTTGTCGGCTTATTGACATCTCTGTACATCTCTGACAAAAATATTACTTTAATTGATTTGGTTTTATGTAGCGACCCTCAGCTGATCTGTGATGTATTTACGTGTTTTAATGTATGGATGGATTCCAGTTGACAAAGAAATGACTTAGACGTACGGGCTCAATATTATCAGAGGACGCTAAGTCTTCTTGCCCAAATATAAATATTTTCAATCTTTTCTTATTTTTCTTCTTTGTTCTGCATCAATTTCTCTTTTAAGTTAGTTTCTTGCACATTTACAGCACGTTTTCCTTCTTCTAATACTGGTCTAAATGATATTGTACATACGATCAGTTATTCTGATGTATTTTGTAGAAATGTTGTCGTAGTAAACAGTTGATACTTGTTCTACATCACAGGGCTTCATGAAAGACCAGGGGAGTGTTTCAAAAAGACTTAGATCGACTTAAGTTGGACTTGAAGTATGGCAGGCCATTCATGCCGCTAGTTCATCTAACCAATCCTGGTATTCCAAGTCTTAAACATAAAATAAGTTTACAATGTAAGTAACTATAACAAATGTAAATTCTGTAGATTTGTGACGTCCCTTGAGAGACCAATGATGAGAGCGACCAGTGGCAAGAATGGCCTGCAATAGTTCAAGTCCAACTTAAGTTTATCTAAGTCCTTGTGAAACACCTCGGATTTTATAAGTAATGAATCAACCATTATTTTTTTAATTTGCAAATAAAACAATAATAATAATAATAATAATAATAATAGCCTAATAGTCCACTCCAAATTTTATTAAACCGAAACGGAAATTATTTTTGCCCAATTAATCGTGAGCCCGGCAGCCACCGAAATGTATATTTCCACACATTCCATGTAAATATAACAAATAATATACGATATTCATATAGACCTATTTCACTGTCGGAGTGTAATGTAAAAAATTCCCTTATTTTGGTCATTCTAATTCCCCAAGGGCTTGCCACTCAGTTTCCCACCTATAACGCCACTGTGGCCATATAATGTAGTTCACGAATTCAGTTCCAAAACATGCTACACCCACTTTTTATCAGAATTTAAATTTGCATGGAGTTACTTATTTTGTGTGAGTACACCTGTACACAAATTGACGGTTACAAAAAAAGTTGATCTTCCTTAGAGAAAACAAAAAGTCTGGCCTAAATAATATGAGTTTCATTCAAAACATTTCACCTCCATTTAATATCAGTTCCAGAACATGCTACATCCCTACTAAAAACACTGGCTTGCTCCGCTTATTATTTTGTTTAGACATTGCCTTGAAAGGTCATCATTTTTGTACATACAATCAAAATGCAAGAGGTTTATCTTGTATGTCGAGAAAATAATGAAAGGAATGTTTTTTGTTTTTTGATAGATGATGTTAATGTGATGTATGTTTGATATAATTAGCATGCCTGCAGACCTGCATATTTATGGTAGTAGTTGGCGTACATGTTTGCCGTTGATAATGTCTGAACTTTACGATCTTTTCGACGGGCGACTTGCACGTCGTCAAGTGTTTATAGTTAGGTGACTCAGCTATCATAATTATCTTATTTGATCAGCAAATATTCAATGCCATAATGCATTAGTATGATAAAGTAATCTTTATTCCCCGGAGTAAATATGATACCCTCATTTGAGACAGGCAAAGTTTAATTTCGTGTTGTTTACTCGATAATAAAAGGTTGAAATATCTAGATTACAGGTAGTTAGTGTCATATTTGGGTTAAGCTAACAGTGTCTATAAATATTAACTGAGTCGTTTGAGAGGAAATTTTGGGGAGAGATATTGTATTTAACGATTATATCCATCATTGTCACAGAAGGCGGGGAACGTTTTGAAAAAGGGGCGTCACTGAACATTTATGAATAGTTTATTACAAAAATAACTGGAATGCAACCAAAGCACTCCATCCCAATTCCACAATACCTGTGTCATATTTTTAATTTGTTGTATTAACCATTTGTGTGTATGTTTTAAAGCCACACTATCCTACTTGTAGCTACTTGCTCCCTCTATATAGAAAACAATGCCTAATCGGCGACCATTGGTCCCCCGTGATCCTCTGTTTGTAATGTTATTTGAAAGCTGAATTGATGAGATAACCACCTGTGCAGTGACCTTGCAGGGTGCTATATACTAGTACAGATAAGTTTTAAGCTTTCCTTCAGTTCGTTATGCCGACACCTCTCTCTTCTTTGCTCTTCAAACACCTTCTCCCATATGTCCAAGTCCCTGAGAAGGGTAATTGAAACAGAATCTAATGAGTCGTAATGCAAATTTCACACGCTCCCGAGTTTCTAAAACAAATAAGCTCCAGGGATATCACATGTATTTTTTTTTTGGTACTCATTCTGTTAAAACTGTTGGCGCTCTTCAAAAAAACTCAGTCTCAAATGATTGACCCCTATTCTGTAAACGTTATACCCTGCCATAAGGCTGCATGCACGCTATTATTAGAGTGCTTTGTACACGCGAGCAAGCTAATGTTACTCTGCTTCTTGCATGATTGCACGCATTCGTAATAGCAGTTATTGTTCACGCCCATTGGACTGGGCCTAGTGTTTTGCACGCGCTATTGGTAGTACCATCGCGTTTATCCGATTATCTCGTTATAACTTTGGCACTGGGGGGATTTGTGGCTTGGCACAATGGGGATTAGACCCTGTGGCAGGATAAGAGTTTAAAACAATTCTACATACTGCTCAATATCTGGGGGACAGATAGACTAGTCTGTTTGTTTGTCTCAAATTACTTGCGCCAATAAAATAGATGATTAAAAAAAAAATCTCTAAATCAAAAAAAATTCAGTATGACCAAAGAAGAACAAAATGCATAAGACTAAGGTTTGTTTTAGAAATAAGTAAGCCCTTGTGAGGGTATATTGAAGTTTGCAAAATAACAAAAAGAATTTAGAAAAAAATAGTATTTAAAAAACATAGGGTTAAGTTCGTGAAATTAACTACGCCAATGCCGTTGTGCTTTTCCTTTGTCGCTGATGTTGCTGCTGCTGTCTCGGCTGCTGTTGTTGTTGGTTATTGCTACCGTGATAACACATTGTTTCCTTTTAGTCTTTTCCTCTTCCATATTCTTCCGTCTTCTTCTTATTTGTCTACCTAATATTTGCCCATCATGCTATGACATGAGCTGGACAGGCTGAAGAAAATGCCCAACAAGTGAGCATTATATGTGGGAGATTCTTCGGAAGGTACGAACAGGCATTTCCAGTGACTACCTCCACAGCTTGACCTTGCTGTGATCGCTACCGAAGTCTCTATGAGTATAAGCATGGTTATTAAAACAGAGAACTTTGAAAAATATAGAAATCTGCATCTCATGACATACCTATATTTAGTCATTCTTTTCCTGTAAGAATAACACAAAAGCAAAGAATTATCCACAGACTATTACATCCCATGAAACGGAAAGAAATAAACAAACCAATTTGGGGTTTCTAATATTTGAAGTATGTCTTACATGAAAATACAGGTTTTCTGTATGAGTTAAGCAATGCTTAATGTATATTAAATTAATGAATACACTTTGAGTTTTCTTCAGTACAAGCTTTTGTAGAATGCCGAAAGAGCAAAGATGCTAGCAAAATTGAACAAACCAGTAACCACCTCCTTATGCTGTGAATGGTTTGCGGGGTATGCTGACTTTTTAACACATGACCACCTCTTGAAATGCTTTGCAAATATTTAAAGGGTGTCAATATGAATGCTGATGTCAACTCTTCAATTTGATACCAAAAATAACTTCTGATTTCAGGTGTACCAAAATTTCTTAAGGGCAGTGTATTTATATAGTGCAATCAATCGATCAATTCATCAATAATGGCCTGTAAAATTATCAATCAATAAGAATGAAAATATATATATATATATCTATATATCTTTTTAATCAACGTAGTGCATACGTCTTTTTATTGGATTGAGATTTAGAAAGAAGATATACTTTCTGGAATTATTATTATGTTCTGCAACATAGACGAATATAAATTGTAAAATACAGCACATAAATGTTTATCATTATCATCACGGAATTCAAATAGCAAACCTCCATACTTTTAGAGGATTTTTTTGTTATATTAAATCTAAAACTAGAAGAGAATACAAAATTGAAAATTGTATGAAATGAAAATACACACAATAAAAAAAATATTTACAAAAAGTCAATTAGATGGGAGTTAGGTCTCCCAAAATTAGTAATGCCCTCTTGTGTAAAAATGTAATTTCACTCTTTAGTTTTACAATCATTTCCAAAAAGTCGACTTTTTATAAAACCTAGAGCTGTGCATGGATTATGTTAACCCATTACTACTTTAGGCAACAAATTGACAAAATATGACAATTTCTTTTCCACTTCTTCTTCTTTTCTCCCCCCCCCTCTCTCTCTCTCTCTCTCTCTCTCTCTCTCTCTCTTTGTGTGTATCTCTTTCTCTCTTTCTCTCTCTCTGTGTCTGTCTCTATGTCTCTCTGTCTGTCTCTCTCTCTGTGTCTCTTCTTTCCGCTCTCCCTCTCTCTACTACTCGATCTTTTGCCTTCTTTTTTCTTCCAACGCTCTCTCTCTCTTTCCTCCTTTTCCCTACTGTTTTTG
>JARBES010000113.1:2410146-2421043 GCA_030265145.1 Strongylocentrotus pallidus
AACAAATGTGGCCTTTGTAGACAGGTGGTCACTAAAGCAGGTTTGACTGTAATGTACAAATAATACACAGCAGTGAGGGCATTAGTAAGAATTACCCATATGAGGTACATTTGGAACAGTCCAACACGCTCGAGGCAATATTAGAGGGTGTTTGGACTGCTTTGAAGGTACCTTGTGTGGGTAATTTTACTAATGCCCGATCAAAATGATGTGTATTATTTGTTTCATAAGATTATGTTTTATTTGTTTTATAAGATTATGTTTTATTTGTTTTATAAGATTATGTTTTATTTTTTTCATAAGATTATGTTTTATATGTTTTATAACATGATGTTTTATAACATGATTTTACTAATGACCGGTCATTATCAAAATTACGTGTTAAGCAAAAATAAATGCCTGGTCACGTGTACGCTCTCAACGCATCATTGATTAGGATCCACATCATCATCTTATAACAATAATAATTTCATTCTTGCAAAGTGCATATCATATTATGCGCTTCCAAAGGGTTTCAGGAATTATTCCCATGACTTTAAAGCTGTTGGAAACAATTAACTGTCGCTCTCGCCAATATATGCCCCAAATGCCCGGATGTAGCCACTTGGTGTACTGAATAACTTTGCCAATTTTTTTTATAAATGATATTCAAGATTAAAATTTCACTTGTGTTTATTTTTCATTTTTTGTTCTTTTGTTATTGGGGGTGACTGCTCTTATTTCATTTTGATGGTTATTATTCTCATTGTTATCAGGTCTGCTAGAGCTTGAGAACTCGCTCCCAGACTTTGTGACTCAACCCAGAGTGATCGCTCCGAAACCCAAATCCTCTGGCAAGGCTGGCTTCATCAAACGAGAGCAACGGAGACAGAATGAACTCAATGAGATATACAAAGGTAAGACTAGTAACCCCGTAAATATTTACAAAGACTAGTAACCCCGTACATAATTACAAAGACTAGTGACCCCGTAAATAATTACAAAGACTAGTGACCCCGTAAATAATTACAAAGACTAGTGATCCCGTAAATAATTACAAAGACTAGTGACCCCGTAAATATTTACAAAGACTAGTGACCCTGTAAATAATTACAAAGACTAGTATTTCCGTAAATATTTACAAAGACTAGTGACCCCATAAATATTTACAAAGACTAGAGACCCCGTAAATATTTACAATTTGGACCCCCACCCCACAATAAATATAAGAATTAAAATATAAAAAACCAGAAACAGAAACAATTAAAATAGGAGTCAATATTCTCAAAACTATTGGCTAGCAGGTATGGGTATCACAGTATTATGATATTATTCACATTTCCTAGCTAATGTTCCTCACTAATGAGGACATTGGCCTACGAATATTGCTTTAAAGATAAAGTTGAGTTCTGGTCATGCAATTGCATTGTGAAAGAAACGGTGTGGAATCGATCAGAAAAGGGTGATCATCTATCATTTGATTATTGGTGAGTACTGCAAGGTTCTGGAATCATCAAAATGATGAGAAAGCATTTGAGGAGCCATGCTTTTCAGGGAACATTTTTTCTCTGATGTTCTTCCACACTGCATAATAACAATGATAATAACGCGCACAAATTATTGTTCACCTCTTCCCAGAACTCAATCTTCTCTTTAACCCTTGTACATATTGCCAACCATTGCAGTATTTGTAAATAAGAACAAGTCTGTCAAGAAACATCTAGGCGAACTTGTCTGGCCTGGTATTCTTTCACACTGATCCCATGACATTTACCTTGGTGACACTTGCTCCGAGCTTTATTTCTTCAAATGTGTAGGGTTAGGGTTGGTGGAATTTGGTATAATAATAATAATAATAATAATAGTGGCTGCTTGTATAGCGCACAGGTCCACCTTTTGATGCTCATGGCGCTTAGAGAAAAGTACATGTAACAAACATTAAAAAAAAAAAAAAAAAAAAAATCGAAATTCTCCTAGACATAGTAAATTTGAATATTGCAATATTTACAACGAAAAAACAACAACAAAGTTTTCAGTTGTGATTGGAATGTTTCTGTTGACGGCAGTTGACGTATTTGTAGAGGGAGTTCATTTCAGAGTTTAAGACCCATGGCTGGCAAAGCCTGATGGGAAAGGTATATTAGGGCTGGATCTTGGGTTGAAATTATGAATTAGATTAACGTAGGAAGTTACTGCCGAACAATCGCCGCAGGAGCAGGTGTCAGGTTTGCTAGATGGCTGTTGCTGTGTTTCTCCATGTTTATTCCAGTTTTTATTTGATTTTACCCTCTTTTCTTTATATTTTCATATTTCATTTAATACTTCAATTTCTTTCATTGATGAATTTGTTGACTCTTAGGCATTAAAAGTAAACCATTAGTCAAAGGTAGGTTGATAGTGTAGTTTGCAGTTTCTGTCAATCACTGCCGATATTTGCTGTCTCTTTCCATGTATTGAAGGGCTAGCTGGCTTCAGTATGAATGTATCTGTTATGTTGCCACGTAATTTGTTTTGTTTCTACCTGTAAAACTTTGTGATCGAGAAAGAAGATGTGTTTGGAATCGAGGAATGATAAGAGTAGGTTGGTAATAATGGAAGGGTCTGCACAGCTTGTATTGTTGATGAATTTGTTAAAGGTAATACAAAGTTTTGGGAAATTTGGGAAAATGGCCGAATAGCGCTTCTCTAAAATGTTGATATATTTGGATGCCCCTGGTCTGAGGATGTATTATAAGCACTAGAAAAATTAGCCCCTAAAACACTTCTGCCTTCGAGAAAAATTTGATATAATAATTTACTGGTAAAGTTTGATAAATTTCAAATAGCTTATACGGCCATCCAATGGTTGCTGCGACCATGAAAATGTCAGAATATGCAGTTGTGATATATAATTTCCAAACGGGAATAGCAAATCGGTTGATTATTAGTAAAGAAACACTGTTTTAAAGCTAAATTGATATCTTGACCTTGAGAGTGAGCTATACAACATAAAAACTTTATTATTTACAATTTCATCACTTTAGATTTGATTTCAACTGTAACAACGATCACTGAATATTGTAGGGTCGCATACTGTACGCTTCCAATATGTTAATTTGAACCAAATTCATGACCCTATACCAAAACTTTGTATTACCTTTAAGATGTACTTTGTTTCTCTTAGGTTGGCCAATTGTTTGAGTTTATGTTAAGAAAGGGTGATTTGTGCAGTTGTTTGCTTTCTTTATGTAAGTTTTTATGTAAAAATAGTTAAGGAAGAGAAAAGAAAAGAAATAGAAAATATGAAACAACAAATAAAAAAATAAAAAAAGTAAATCTATATGTTTTTTTTTAATCTGACAATTTCCTATTCTTTATCTAAATGTATATGTTTTTAAAGAAATTGTCTCCTGAATTTTGTGGTGATTTGTTATTTCCTGCAGTGTCGGTCAATGTAAATTATGGAATCTGTGCTTTTTTAGTTGCATTTCAATGCATGTAATGAGATATAAAGTAATTATTTCTTGTAATGCAGAAAATATAATTTCAACAACTATCAGAAAACAGAGTAATAGCCTAAAGTAAAATAAGAAAAAAGAGGAATAACCTAATGCAACAGAAGAAGAAAAAAAGAGCGATGAGGAAGAGGAAAGAAAAAGAAGAGAAGTAAAGCAGTTTTAAGAGAAAAGGAAGTAATAAAGGAGAAGAAAAAATAGGAAGCAAATGGGGAGAGGATTTGCTGAAGGAGAAAAGGAAAATATGAGAGAAGACTTTCTGGATGAGAAGAAAGAGAAGAATTCAAGGAGGAAGAAATTGGTAATCTAAAAAAAAAAGTAATAAAAAAAAATGTCTTTGATATTTTCTTATTTATACACTACATATTAAAGTGTCTTTCGTTTTCTTTATTTGATACAATTTTTAGGTTTAAAAAAGGCAAAAGCCTCCAAAGGTATGTTATTTTGAATGTAGTTTGCAGTTTACGGTGAATTACTGCACAGTGATGTTATTTTACAAATTGGATTTGCTGAGTCTGTTTGTTATTGCCTTGTAAATGTTTTAGGTTCCGTTGTCGAACATGAGAGTTTATAGGAATGGTTTGGATTGGGAGATTTAAAAAGTCTTAGTTCTACTGTTGTTCATGAAATTGCTATTAAAGTAATTTTTGTGTTTATCCACGTAACATTTGATAAAAAGAGGATGTGTTTGAAATGGAGGAATGATGAGAGTAGATTTCTGCAGCTTGTATTGTTGGTAAATTTGTTAAGATGTACATTATTATCTTAGTTTGGTCAGATGATTGAGTTTATTTTAAGAAAGGGTGATTTGTGCAGTTTTTGCTTTCTCTGTGTAGGTTATTGTGTAGAAATAGTTAATGAAGAAAAATGAAATAAATTAAATAATACAAATTAAACATCAGAGCAAACAAACAAGCTAAAAGACTTCCCGATACTTGCCTTTTAAGAAATCAACATGTATTTAAAGAAATCTCTGGTGGTTTGCTTTTGTTTCCTGCAGTGTTGGTCATTGTCAATTATAGAATTTGTGCTTTATTAGTTGCATTTAATGCATGTAATGCGATATTAAGTAATTATTTCTTGTAATGCAGAAAATATCATTTCAACAACTACCCAGAAGTTTTGACTCGTAGAAGAAAGTAGAAGAAGTAAAATAAGAAAAAAAGAGGAAGAAGCTAATACGACAGAAGAAGAAACAAAGAGTGATGAGGAAGTGGAAAGAAAATGATGAAAAAACTGGGGGAAAAAGAAGAGAAGTAAAGCAGTTTTAACAGGAAAGAAAGTAATAAAGGAGAATAAGAAATAGGAAGAAAATGGGGGGAGTATTTGCTGAAGAAGAAAAGGAAAAGTTGACTTTTTTATATATGAAGAAAGAGGGGAATACAAGGAGGTAGAAATTGGAAAACTCAAAAGAAAGTAATGGGGAAGGAAAAAAATACCTGTGATATTTTCTATTTACATAACCGTTTTTTTTTTTTCTTCAACATTTGATTAAATTTTTAGGTGTAAAAAAAGAAAAAGCCATCGAAGGTATGTTAATTGAATGTAGTTTGCAGTTTACGGTGAATTACTGCTGATATTTATTGTACCGATTTGATGTTATTTTACAAATTAGATTTGCTGAGTCTGTTTGTTATTGCATTGTAAATTTTTTAAGTTTCTGTTGATGAACTGAGGGTTTGTTGGAAATATTTTTGATTGGGGGATTTAAAAAGTCTTAGTTTTACTGTAGTTGATGCAATTGCGAACTTTGCTTCTTTTACCATGTGAATTGTTTAGGTCCTGTTGATGAAGGTGAGAGTTTGTTAAATTGTTTATTGAAGGGAGATTTTATAGGTCTATGTGCTACTTTTGTTGATGGAATTGGAAAGTTTGTTTTTCATTGCCATGCAAATTGTTTAGTTTCTGTTGGTGAACATCAGGGTTTGTTGTAATGTTTTTTGATAGGAAGATTAAACAAGTCTATAATATCATTGTTTTGGTGATGAAATTGAAGTTTGAGAGGATATAACGTGCAAGTGAGTTTCTTTAGTCTTTGAATCTCTGGGCAACCAAATTTGGATGTCAGATAATGAACTGGATTTTTTTAAAGAAAAATAGAAAAAAATAGAAAAATAAAATTGATTTGCCCAACACTCTTTGCAGTTAGTGTCCCCGGCTAGATGTAGAGAAACTTATAATTACCATTGAACTACATGTATTGTTCTGTCACTTTTCTTCTTGTCCTGTAATATTGGCTGATCTTTTTAATAGTGCTGCAGTGTTGGTCAGTATCACAGCTCTAGAGCAGTAGTGTTTTTCTTGTTGCATCTATGTGCTTCAAGGTTACAAACTGGGATTAGTAATTTTTGTTTTAAGACCTCTCAGAATCTTCTAAGTTACTCACAGCCGTTGAAATGTAGAAAAAAGAAAAGAAAAATAAGGTGAAGATAAGAGAAAAAAGGTTTTTTTTTCTTAAAGAAGGGAGAAAATGTAGAACAAAACAAATGAAGGACAAGTGGAATAAAGAACATTAAAGGGAGGGGAACATGAAAAAGTGCATTGAGAAGAGAAAGGAGTAATACATTTTATAGAAGGGAGACAATTTAGAACAAATAATAATGGATGTAAGTGGATTCAGGCTAAGTGATGATCCTTAGTCTAAGGTAAATTACCGGTAATCCATGCCGTACAAACTTTTCTTACAGTATTCATCTCTATGGGTCTTCATTACATAATGTAACAGCATAAAGGTGGATGCTTGATATGAGGAACAGGGACCTGTTTCACAAAGCCTATTTTCAATGACAAATGACAAAAATCAGTGGCAAATCTGTTGATAACCAATCAGAAGCAAGGATTTCAGTAGCTTATAACAAAAATTGTCATTTGTCACTGATGACAAGTTTTGTGAAATGCCCCCCAGAGGTTTGATCTACATTCTAATATCATTGGCACCTTCCACCCTAACACAAGTTCTCATAATGGTAGACAGCTAGTACAAGAAATATGATATCTTTATCACGCTGGTGTTGTGTTTTATTTCCCCAATGCACCAATCGTGCATGCATACAATTACCATATATGAATTATTCATAGAATATGTAAATTTGTAACAGTAGTATTTGCATTTTTTCTTGTTTCTCATCAGGGATCAAGGACCAAAAGAATAAAGGGGTGGAGCCTCCTAAACCGCTCAAGTTCCTGCAGAAGATTGAGAAACCGATACCGAGACCACCTACACCTTCCGTTGAAGTACCCGATTTGGTAGGTTCCTTCAGTGTTTATGAGATGGAAGAGAAGGAGGAAGAGAGAGGCAGACAGAGAGAGAGAGAGAGAGAGAGAGAGAGAGAGAGAGAGAAAAAGGGTCAAGGAGAGGGAGAGAGAAAAGAGATTACCAGCAAGCATCAAGTGAATAAACATTAAATGAACACAGGAGGAATTAGTTAGGAAAAATGAATGTGATAGACAGCTACTCAGTATAAAGAGCTTTTGATATTAAGAATCAAAGAAGAAGAAGGAGGAGGAGGAAAAAACAGAAGTAGGGCGGGAGATGGGGGAAAATACATCGGAGAGAAAGGAAGATTGAGCTAGATAGGAGGAGAGAGAGACTAAAAAATGTCTTGAAAGAAAAAATAAAGAATGAATAAAGCAGAAACTACTGATAGTAATAATTTCAGTTCCTTGATTAATGAGGATAGCTTAAAAGATGGTATAAACGTGTAACTTCTGTTTCTTTATTTCAGGTGGAGGAGGAGAGAGAGCTTGCAATCGTCTTCCTTCAACAAGTCATCCGAGGCAGAGCTATACAAAACATGGTGAGTCCTCTTACAGTCTTGAGTAACTACTTTTTATGTTAAGTCTTGAATTTAAATTAAGTGGGGGTGAATTTCTACTGTACGTCTTTACCCTGAAATCTTTTAAACATCAAAGACTCGTATCACAAAGCCTATTTTCAATGACAAATGACAAAGATCAGTGACAATTCTGCTGATAACCAATCAGAAGTAAGGATTTCATTAGCTTATAACAAAAACTGTCATTTGTCACTGATGACAAGCTTTGTGAAATGGGGCCCTGTTTTTCTTTTTTCTTTTTTTTGGGGTAGGGGTTGTTAGTTTGCACATCTATTCTTTATAGATTATCAACAATCGTTTCTCCACTTATTCATATCTATGAATTTTTTATATACAGATTTCTAATCTTATTTATAACCCAATCATCCAAGTTTCCTATCATGTTATTCTTAGATATATTGAAGATAATAGTTACCAACAAAGCAAGCTAGTTTGTTAGTATGAAAAGCTTGAACTCACAAAGATATTTGTGAGCATGAATCATGGTCTAAACCGCTGATTGACCGATTTACTAATTCATCTTGGTTTCATAATACGTGTTCATACACTTTTATATAGAGGTGAGGTGGTTTAGCAGATACGTACGTCACGTCAAGACATTAAACTACATTTGCTACTCTCTACCCAGGTGTAGTAAATGAGTACCTGGTAGGAATTTGCTCCTTGAATGTTTTGAGACACTTAGGGCAGCTGGGCTAAAGCCAGGGTAATACTAGAACTTTGTAGGTGCCTTGAGCATCCCCTGTGATGGATATGTTTCCAAGATGCTACCCACACTTGGTGACAGAGCATTTGCAACTGCGCTGCTCCCAATCTGTGGAATAACCTACCCAGGGGGGTGTTTCACAAAGATTCGAATTTGAACTTAACTCTAGGTTGGACTTGAATACTATGGAGAGCCATTTGAAGCCCTATTTTCAAATATATTCAAAAGCAAAAATTCAAGTATTTTAGACTTTTCATGAATTCCTTATCAAGAACATGAAATCTCCTTGATAACAGAAAATATAAATGATTTGAATCAACAAGTTATGCCTTTTAAAATAACTTTTACAAAATATTTTCAAGGATGCTAATGGCTTTCCATAATTGTTTAGTCCAACTTAGAGATTAGTTCAACTTAGGATCTTTGTGAAACACCCTCCAGATTTCTTTGCAACCAGCATTCTCTGAATACCTTCCAAAAATATCTCAAAACTCACCTCTTCTGTTAACAACATAATTGAAAAGTGCATCTAATCATGTATATAGAAAATGAGCTATATAAATAAATTATTATTATATTTTTTGATGAATGAAATCTTGTTCAGTGATTGGTCAACAAGGCATCATGTGACCAAACATTTGCTATGATGTTACCGATAAGAAAAATAGTACTATACCGTGACGTCATCCATGGTATAGTGCACTATACCATGGATGACGTCATAGATATGTGATCGATCAATCGAACGATCAAGTCCACTAGAATACTAGAAAACAAAATATCTAGTGAAAATATGGATTCCTCTGCAACAGAAATAGTACTATTCCTGCCACCTCGATCCGTAATTTCAACTAGAGCTTCTCAGTGCATGGTATATTTGTTTATTATTATAAATGTATCTATTGTTGTTGTTGTCACTATAACGAGGAAACAATATGACTGATTTGTATTTCTTGTTGTTCTTTTCAGATGTTTGAAGGTAAAGAGAAGAGACAGGAGCTGATCAATGAGCTGAGAAGCACACATGCCTTACAGGAAGCAGAACAATCGATCAAGAAACAAGACAGACAAGCTACACTTAATATACAGAGACAGAGACAAGTACATGACCATAGGGTAAGTACTCAAACCCGTCTATAAAGACCGCCCAAGGGAGACAAGAAAAGAGGTCTTTATAGGCAGGTGGTCTTTATGTATTTATGTAGATATTTACTACATGTTCCAATGAGAAAACATTGCCAAGGGAAACAAAAAAAGAGAGACAGAGACAAGTACATGACCATAGGATTATCCATTGAAACCTGTCTATGAAGATCACCCAAGGGAGACAAGAAAAGTGGTCTTTATAGGCAGGTGGTCTTTATGTACAGGTTCCCCGGTTGGTTTTTGTGTACTGAATGAATAACAAGGGAGGATAGAAAAGTAGCTGCACTCAGCAATAGTCCTATGTGTACTCACCTATTTGTGCGCCTAAGTATGCTTTATACGTGATATCGGCATATGTGGACACGCCTTTAATGGCTCCAAATGATCTTTATGTTGGAAACAAATCCACTCCAGCCCAATTCAATACCCTATCACCTATAGTAACTACGTTCATATCATGTAATATGTCACTGTAGTGCTTTACGAAAAGTGATCAAAAGGCTATGGTATTATCATCAATAGTGATCTGTCAGTTTATGACAGGTTCAGTGACCCAATCAGAATTCTACATCAAGTGTCTCTCCAAGTTCCTCGGTCTTGAGCCATCTGTTTCAGCATGTCATACCCTGTTGCTCCACATTCTGAGACTAAATCATCTAGAAATCCTTTACGAGGTCTTCCCCTCTTCTTCTTTCCGTGTAGACGACTTTCTATGACTCTGAGCATCAAGCCCTCATCATGCCGCATTATGTGTCCAAGCTGATCGTTTGATGCAGCACCCACTTTTCTTGAGCTCTTTTCTTGGTAAATAATTGCTTATTATTAGAGGCCACTTCAAAACAATATCTGCTATCTTCCCCTTCTCTCTGGTCGACCCACAGGAATCGTTCATCGATGAGGCCATGTCGAAGCAAGAGGGTGCTGCCCTGGGTGACATGCTGGACTTCCTGAGTAAGGAGCTGGTACGCCTCCAGGAGGAGCGCAGGATACATGCCTTCGCTATGCTCGCTGAGAGACGACGAAGGGTCAGGGAGGCAGAGGAGTCTGGCAGGAGACAGGTGGAGGAGAGGAGGAGGCGAGAGGAGGATGAGATCTTCAAACAGGTGAGGATAACAGGGATGAGGCCTAAAAAAAAATAATCTTGTATTGCCCTTTATGGAAATCTCTTTGATTTTGGGGTCGGTGCCCCCCCCCCAAAAAAAAAATCTTGTATTGCCCTTTAGGTGCCAAAACATAGGTCGGTTGGTCGGAAATCTTTTTTTTTTAATATACTTTTTAAAACTTTTTTATATACTTTTTAAAACTTTTTTTTCTCCCTCTTTGGACTGATATTTGAATGCTTTAAAATGTTTTTTTTTTAAAGCCAACAGTAGATTCAAGATTTTGGGGTCGGCCGCAAAGAGCAATACATCATCTTTTTTTCAGGCCTGATGATGGCGATGGTGGTAATGATGATTGTGGTGGTGATGGTGATAATGATGATGATGATTAAATACTGATGATGAAGATGGTGATGATACTGATGATGATGATGGTGATGGTGATGATGATGATGAAGATGGTGATGATATTGATGATGGTGGTGGTGATGATGATGATGATTAAATACTGATGATGAAGATGGTAATGATACTGATGATGGTGATGGTGATGAAATACTGATGATGATGATGATGATGATGATGATGATGATGATGATGATGATGATGATGATGGGGATGATGATGATGATGATG
>JARBES010000113.1:3128105-3139718 GCA_030265145.1 Strongylocentrotus pallidus
ATCATCATCACCACCATCATCAACATCACCATCACCGCCAATCATCATCAACATAACTTTCATCACCACCATCATCACCACCATCATCACTACTAACATTATCATCATAATCACAATATTTGTCATCACCATCATCATCATTACCATCATCGTCATCACAACCCCCATTCCTGCCTACCTTAGCCTCCAGTGTCAGCAGCTCACTCCTCTCTCTTGCATACTCCATCGAGGCCCTGTCCTCATCAATGTTCTCAGTCCTGCTCATAAGCTGGTCCTTCAGGTCTGATAAGAGCCTAGCCTTGGCCTGGCGGTAACGATGGAGAGCACCGGCCTCGGCATCAGGGTTCAAGGCATCCTTAAATGACCAGAACATAAGATATACTTTTCATTATCAAAGAAAACATCCTGCACAAATTTGTATTGAAGGCCCATGTAGTACAGGTTTTGATGTACTGTACAATGTACACTCATATACGGTATGTATTAAAGAAATACATATTCATTAACCCTTATAATTGTCAAAACACAAACTCTTTCCTGTTTGTCTTATTTTTGTGCCCTGTGAAAAACTACATGTATTTATATTAAATGTGAATTAAATGTTTAAGGTAATTCATATGAATCCCACATTGCACAAGGATATAGATGTATAATTACTTGTCAATGACATATTTCCCATTGACCTTATTCCTCTCAAAGCACCATATTATACAAAATATATCGGCCAAAAAATAGGAATCTCTTTTTCTCTTTTTTGTATAGTTTTTGCAGCAGTTTTCAGAAAAAGAGAGGAATCTATGGTTCACTACATTAGTTTATAGGCTAAAAATTAGGAATGATTCCTGCAGCCATTTAATTTTATGATAGTGGAGAGAAAGAAGACCAACTTTGATCTTCATCCCAATCTTACCTGTAATTCTTCCATCCTCTCCTTGTATTTAGCCTCCTCAGCCTGCAGCCTGTTATGGAACTTACGCACAGTGTCATTGTACTTGGTGTGTGCAACGTTGTGCTTCTCTGCAGCTATTCTCTCCGGCTCATCACCTAGACAAAATCATGATTATAAAATAATAAATAATTATGATGGATTAATTAAATGTTTGTCTGGAGCCAGAAGATTGTTAACTCACATACATCACCAAACAATTATTGCTCTTCGCTCTAGAGAGACGAAATATTGATGATTTTAGAGCATATTAGCAACCTATAAAACTTACTGTGCATGCTATAAAAGCAACCAATCTATTTGATACAATTCAAAGATTACCATGAATTCTGGAAAAGATGGAAAAATAAATTCTAACCCAATCTTGATGTTCTAGACTAAAATCAACTGTTTTGAGCCAAAAGGGCATTACTTCACATTCACTAACACGGGCTTCACACCCTCCTTGCTCTCAGCAGGTGAAAAAATGAACATGTGCCAAACTATTGCAGTATTAATGTGTAATAACATCTGTTGAGTAATGATCAAAGAATCATGCAAACATGAGGGACATCATCCCCACTGATCCTGTTCCCACTGATAGCCTTACCCAGTGAGAGTATAGCCATGATGAAGGATGGTAGGATGTTGCCAAGCTCCTCTGTAGCCTCAGTCCTCCTCTCTACCTCCCTATGCTGGTTGTCCTCTATGGTCTTGGCTTGCTCTGCAAGGGTCTCTAGAGCCTCTTCAACCTGAGGTAGAGGAAAAAATATATAACAGAAATATGAAATAACATTCCTGAAACCCTGACTACTTGTAATTAATAGTTAGAGCTACTTCACTGAAATGCTATCAGGACTACACTCCAAGATCCCCCTCCCCCACAATAACCCGAAGGACAACTACCCCTTTTAGATATATCTTTTTTTCTTTAAGCTTCAAGTTTAATTTTTTCAATTCCAAAAACATATACACATGCAAGTCATTCTTTTAATATCTGATAAACAGATGCACAGAGCAGATTTGAATAATGATATATTGAATCAAGGATACCATAAAAGACCAGGGCGTTCTTGTCAAGACAGTCCCCTTTATGTAACAGAATAGAATGTGCTTGAATGAAAGAGGAAAGGATATTTCAATATTAGGTTATTTAAATATGCAACAAAAAAAAACAAAAAAAAAATATTAAAAAAGATATGATAAAAGAGTGAATGACAGACACCCCTGAATAAAAAGTTTGGAAACAAATATTATTAACTTTTAGAGTGAAAATTCAGAATAACCCTAACTAACCTCACACAATTCCAAAAATGCCTAAAACCCTCTTTTCATGATCTCTTATCGCTTATCAGTACAAGTGATTCACATCTCAAAGATGCAAATTGAACATACCTTGTTTGGTGCAAGATTCTCAATCTCTAGGATGAGTTGATGGGTGAGATGAGACTCTACCGAGACCATCTCTTCCTCACGTTGACGTTGACGACGCCAGAAGCCACGCCTAGCAACCAGCTCATCTTCAATCATGGAAACCTGGGACGGGCAATATCAAATATAGAAAACATAAATGTATGACAAAACAATTGCTCTTAAAGTATTCTGAAATAGGTACAGCTTATGTACATGCATCTATCTACAGTATCAAAGTATCTTCTCCCAGCTTAGTGGCTGATTTCAAAAAAATTCCACACATCTGTGTTTTCTGCCATCCTAGTACACTAATGTAGTCTCATTCCACTCCATGTCTTAATGTTGCCCTCCAGTTAGTTCTTGGTACCCCTGTTCTACTTTTCCTTCCGATATACATTGTATCTTTCAAGAGACTGTAATGTCTTTTAATGTGTCCAAAGTATTTTGCCTTTCTTTCTTTAACCGTTTCTATCATTAACTGTTACTGCATCACAGCCTTTTCAATTGAAACATCCTTGTATTATAATGCATTCCCAAAGTATCTCTGATGTTTAGTATTTTTATTTGCCCTCTTAAATACAGTCATGTACTTCTGTCAAAACATGTGTGTGTGTGTGTGTGTGGGAGAGGGGGAGGGGGGGGGGGGGTATCTGAGTATAATTTCAATAAAAACATTAAGAATTGGGTAGCCTAGAATAGTATGAAACAAAAGAAAGTGAGCCTTTAATATTTATTGTCTAAGAACTGTTGCTCCTTTGGAATAGGCATCTTCATTATTAAAGAAGTGTATTCACATACAAAATATATCATGCCAAACTTAACAACAAAACGAATCAACTCTTGAAATTTCATTTGAGATTGATTGAGGAAGAAATTTTAAACTAGTTAATAACTTACCGCTCCGAGAGGTGGCTTGGCCTTTTTAGCTCCGCTAGAGAGGGTGACAGGAACCACTGTTCCGTTCTCGGCATTGATGCGGACACCTGTCACTGGGCTCAGGTCACCACTCACGGAGTCAACAGCCTTATGACCTACCATGATTGGTACTAAACCTGTAAAACAAAAGGAGATAAAAATTGACTTATTCAAGATTCAATTCAAGATTATTTTATTGGTCCATGCATGCAAATATTACATAGAAATTTTGCTTCCAATGGCTTTTTTGACAGCGAAAATACAAATGATAAAAAATACAATATACATTTAACAATAGAAAACGATGTACATAAATATGGATAATTATTTATAATGTGCATGTGCGCCCTCAATTTCATATTGTCTACAATTACCATGCGTCGTAAATTACCATGTCTCATAATATTTCAGTCAGCCCGTTTATACTTATGTATACATGCAGTATAAACACAGACGTATATGAATGTACATGTATCTGAACTGACAAAACTAAGAAGGAAAACAGCAACTAATTCTTTTAGATAATCAATATTTTTTTCTCTGATATTGAGTTCTTCATACACAATGTGTCAATTTCAGGGGTAAACCAAAATATTTTTCTTCAATTCAACTGATCACATAACATTTAGAATAAGGTAAAGCCCCCCAAATTATATGAAATCAAAGTTGCAACAACAAAAAAGAGGCAGGTAAAACAAAAAAATGACAAGAAAAGAAATGTGTAAAAGTGAATATGGCATTTTTGGGCCGTGTTCTACTATAACATTTCTATTAGTCTTTTATGTTTTAAACCACTTTTTCGGGACGGAAAGAAGTTTAAATATAAAACAAATCTTTAAATGCGAATAATTCGAAAAGAACTTTTTTGAATCGCTCGCGCGCTAACGCCCTTCTGCCAGCCGGCCGACGATTCCTTCTCTTCATTACAATCAATTTCTGGTACAGTGAAACCTGTATATAGTGACTGCTCAAGGGAGACAAGAAAAATGGTCTTTATGAGCAGGTGGTCTTTATGTACAGGTTCCTTTCATATAGGTTTCAAGAGATACTCTGCTCAAAGGAGAGAACGAAAATCAGTCTTATAGACAGGTGGTCTTTCTATACAGGTGGACGCTAAAGCAGGTATAACTGTACATCTATTCAGTGTCAATTAAGGGCAACAGACTATACAACAACATGCAGTACTTGCAGAATGCTTGAAAGCTGAAGTTCACTGAGCCATAAAAGTGCAAGAGAAAAAGAGTGAGATATAAATTTTGACTATATACTTCACATACCTCCATATTTGTATGCATAAGATGCCATGTAATCTATTTGCATTGGACAAGCGATTATGGAACAATGAAATAATGGATGTGTTAGAATGGATATGTTAGAATGGTTATCACAAACTTACAAATACATGTCTTTTAAAACATAACATATATGTACACTGTACATGTAACATGATGGAATGTACAAACATCTGTATGACAACTCTGTACAAACCTGTGGACAAATTGGTGCAATCTTACAACAAACAATTATTTAAAAGTAATTCTTCGATACCACAAGTACCTGGAGAAGTAATGGACACCAAATTCATCCTGAATATTTCTACTTAGCTTGGTTATATTTATTAAAACAACATTTATAATAACTATAATAATACTATAATAATTGAATCTATACAGTAACTTTTCCAAAGGATACAAGGTGCTGTTCCTTTAATAGTCAATCAACAAATTAGGAAACATGTAGAGGTATGTTTTCAGATGTGTTTGAAGAAGTCAAGTGAAGTACTTGAAATAATTGAACACTTAAGCACAACAAATTTAATGAAACAAGTCTATGACTTTGATCAAAAACTCTCTGGCCTATTCTCATGCAAACTCATTGAAAAATACAGTGAAACCTGTCTATAAAGACCACCCAAGGGAGACAAAAAAATTGGTCTTTAAAGGCAGGTGGTCTTCATGTACAGGTTCCTTTAGTTTCAATAAGAAACCAAATTCAAGGGAAACAAAATATGTGGTCTTTGTAGACAGGTGGTAATTAAAACAGGTTTGAATGAAGCAAGTAAACAAGGTACTGCCTGAATCCGATGACCGGGGTAATAATATATATATCTGTAAAGCGCTTTGAGAGGTCCATCGGTCCTGAAAAGCGCTATATAAGAACTAGCTATTATTATTATCATTATTATAATAAAAGTAAAATCTTACCATCTCCTTCATGGTCTTCCATGGTTCCTCCGAGGGGCATGAGACGACCGGTCTCTGGGTTCTTTCCCACTCCTAAGATCGGCACCTTCTGACCGGACCCTGCTAGGTCAGACATCAGGGTGCCCACCAGGATTGGCAGGAGCTGACCGGTCTCGGCAAACTCGTACATGCCTGAGGAGGAGGGAGGGGGGGGGGGAGATTTGTTGGTTAGAGGATCTATATATGTACTAAAGGTTTCAACGTTTAAACTTTTTTGTCTATGGAAGTACAGATTCAGATTTAGATTATTAATCTATTTCACAAACTATTTTTATGCATTAGGTTGTTCAGATTGGGGGGATGTTCAATATCATTAAAGCTAAAGGACCAAAAAAAAATCAGCTGTTTTTTTTCTTTTGAAAATGACTACTTATTATATGAAGTTTGATAATTCCTGGATGTTTTACTAATACATTGCTTCAGGAGACATCCAATCAAGATTTTTTTTTCTAACTGTCAAGCACAAGATGACAACATGCACTGACTGGCAGCATCTGTGAATCCATTAGAGCTTATCCAACTTCACAAGGAAGTACAGAAGATAGGTTTTTCTACAAAGAATTCTGTTTTGATGCCTCAAATTTGTCACCCATCTGGAGTGCACCCTGCTGACAGTATGTTGGCCCTCTATGCTCTTCCCTCAACATATGTCTCTCATGATCATCACCACCATCATTACCATCATCATCATCGTATTCACCATCATCATCACTACCATCATCATCATCATCATCACTACCACCATCACCACCATCATCTCCACCACCAAAATCATCACCATCACCATCATCATCACTACCACTACCGCCATCATCACCACCATTATCATCATCACCGCTACCTACCAGGAGTGCCACCGCTAACAGCCAGGATGTTGGCCCTCTCAGCCCTCCTCTCTACATCCAGCGTATCCCTGATGACGTGTGTTCTGGAGCGTTGTCTGATGGCTGTCATGTCCTTCACGGCTGTCTCTAGAAGATTCTGCTCGTGGCGGCAGTTGGATCCATCAGGTCCTATTAGCACAGGGAAACAAGGATGATTAGATTTTCTTTCACTTTTATCCTTTTCAGACATCTTCTTTTTTGCAGTTATATATACTCATCTTGACCAAAAAACTACAAAAAGTAGCTTATCACTGCAGTATGGTGCACCTACATAATCCTGACATAACAGAAAACTACACAATTTTGTGACATTGTTTGAGTATTGTTAAGAGCAACCATTTTCAAGGCAAGAAACTTCATGATTGTAATAAGTCAGAGTTCTAAGAATTGTGATTCAATCATTTTGTTGCATTAACTATCTGCACTAGTTTAGCCAGGAGGGATTAGATCTCCCTGCGTTTTCACTGACAGGGGGTTTATCTCATCAAATCAGCTCTCAATAAAGATAAGAAGGAGACAATGGGTGACCAACTGGTCCAATTAGGCACTGTTTGTTATCTACATGTAGAGGGCGCGAGTAGCTACAGGTAGTGCAGTCCCACTTTAAATTGTTAAGAATCAGAACCACTTGCAGCCTCCCATCATTTGCCAATCTTTCCATCATTCCACCTCACCACCTTCCACCTTTCAAGTCAATATATTTACATGTTACAACAATTATGTTTGTCATTATTTTGAGGGATCCACATTTTACAAGCTCTGCTTTTCAGTGGATCCCTCCATTTCCACAGGTTTATCTCAAAGCAACTTAAAAATATCTATTATAATTAATATTTACGTATACTTTCTCTTTCATAACTTTAAACCATGTAAAATGTATTATATTATTAAATGTTCAATTGTATATCTGATTTCTTGTCAAAATTACTGTTCTGTTGGAAATGAAAAATAAAACTGACACTGAAACCTACCCATCAGGTTATCAAGGTATATCTTCATCCTCTCCATGACACGGATCTCACACAGCATCAGGCTGGCATCCAGGAGGGACTGGTAGCTTCCACCGGTAGGCACCACCTCCGCACCCTCCAGTCTGGCGCCCCCTATACGGGCCGTCAGCATGCTCAGGGGCTCCACAAACTTATCTGACATGACCATGGGGCTGTAGGCGTCATGGGCATCGGTCTGTGACTGCCGGACGCCCCCGATGGGTATTACATCACCTGAGGGGGGAAGAGTGCATTTAGGGTCAAGAAGGGTTTTGAGGTGTCATCGTCAAGTGGTTTCAACAAGTGGTTACAAGAAAGTGGATGGTACATGGTTTTAGAATCAACAAAATATATACATGTTGGTGGGACTACACAGATGACAGAGATTCACTTGGCCCCTGGTTAGTTACCTTACATGTTTAATACCTCTGCTGAGAGCAAGAAGTGTCTCAATTCATATCATTTTACAAAGAGTTGATACCCTTCTAGCTCACAACAGCAAACCTTCTAATGACACATTGCAAAGATTTTCTTCCACAAGGGAAGGAAGATGATGATATTGCTAACAATTTTCCTAATCTTGACAAGGACACACTATTCATATTATCAATGTAGATCCACACTACTGCCTTGAATCGTAATGAATTTTGTTAGCGTGTGGACCCTCTCTCTAACAATCAATCTACAGAAATGCTCCATATCTTCAAGAATGATACAGACAAAGCAACAGAAGCTTACCTGTCTCTGTATCAATAGCAACATCCAAGATCGGCACCGGCTGATCACTGGTTGGATCAACCATAAGTGACCCGATCTCGATGGGGAGTGGTAGTCCAGTCACAGGGTCAATGTGGGTGCCGCAGAGGGGGTAAGCCACGCCCGTCTCGGGGTGTATGGTGATGGCCAGGATTGGGCACTGGAGACCGGTGGCGGGGTCGGACATGGCCCCGCCCAGCTTGATGTCACCGGCGTGTTCAGCTTCAGTGATGAGGGATTGGACGGGGAGGCCGGAGCTGGGATCGATTGGGAAGGGCACGTAGGGTAGGACGCCATCGTCTGATCGTGGTAGCTCAGCTGAGAAGAGAAGAAAAAGGTACATGTATTTTATTTATTTTGTATCCCAACCCTTCTTCTTGTACACATCGTCCCCTTGACTTGTCTGTCATTGCCACATTCTCCAATCCTCAATTAGGTAAAAAAAGAGCCCTATGAGTATCACTTGCTCAATCGTTGGCACACAATAACTTAACTAGATTGATACTCAATTGCCTAATTGATTAAATCTGATAATAAAGGTATAAATCAAACACATGCAATTTGGTGGATATATATTGCTTAAAGCGAGTATATTGAAACTAGTCGAATATTAAAAAACAGTTAATTCAACTTGTAAATGTAAAATGAATACAATACCTATAACTGTTCAGGGCATTTTTATTGTTGAATTCAAGCATTAATTAAAATTTAACAAGAAAGAGTGAGAATACGGAACAGCACAATTCCAACGTCCACTCACTTGAGGACGTGTCTGTTACGACGATCAACCTGGATGTCATCGTGTCATAGGACACGTTACCGTTCATCGGCAAGACACGACCAGTTTGAGGATGGACAAACATGTTGGCTTGGACTTTGATGACCTCTCCGCTGGCGGTCAGTATCGTAGATCCTGGAACTGGGACGACTAGACCGGTGGTCGGGTCTCGTTTGGTTACCTCCGTCTGCTGCAGCTTACCATCAACCCCTAGGGAGATAGGAGGAATGGATTATTTTCTTTTTGATTCTACACAAAACTTCTCTGAAGTCAATTTGTAATAATTATACTTCAACTTCAAGAAATGGCCACAATCCTTTTGCTATTAGAATAAATGTATATTGTTATGCATTCAGCATTGTAAAATATTTAATCTTCTGTAATTTCAAGTCATCTTCAGAGATATGACTCTTTACTATGTAAAGCACCTCGAGAATCACTTGGAATGGATAACAAATGTGCACAATATAGAAGTAATTTTAAGTTTTCCTTGTGAAGTTGGTAAACATGTACCTTGGAATTACACCGAACTACTTCAAATTATAAATCCCATTTTTTGAGAGAAATATTTTATATAAAAATATCTACATGTAGGCTTTTTCTTTACCCGGAATATCAATGGTAATCTAGATTGATTTTCATCACAAACAAAACGATATTGAATATCATCTATAACATTTTAACAAACTTGTTACATGTAAACAAAACACAACATGTTATTATATCTTTCATGCAAAATAACCATTTCTAAGCCACTTGAATTCAATATACCTTGAGCTTAGTATCATTTCAATTAAAAAGTTATGAAAGTTATCACAGCTTACCGAAGAGCTCCTCTCTAGGTAGAGGGGTATTTTGAGTCCCAGGGGTGACCAACAGCCCCCCTGAACCTTGACCTAGCACCCCCCAGGCTCCTATCCTCTGACACTCCCCTGATACCTCCTGTGACATGCGACTAAGGAGGGCGCCAACACGCCGGATGGTGCTGTGAAGAAGAAAAAATGTAAAGAAATGAATCGTTAGAAACCTTGAAGAGTAAACTTAAGACTATCTATTAACTATGTATCATAATCATATTTTGTTTGTTAATTTATGAACTGTTATGTAAATATTATATGATTGTTATTAGGAATTTGTTATTGGAAATATGTTTCATGTATAATATTGATGTAATTTGTAGGCTAACATTACTTTGTATTTTTGTTAAGTGCTTAGAAACATCGTATTAAGCGTTTTATAAATGTAATATATTATTATTATTAATTGTTTTATAATTGCTTGATGTTGGGTTCGATGTTTGTTATTGTCATATCTTATTGTTTCCCACAGCTTACTGGTTTTAGGCATTTTAAAGTCTGACAATTCGAACAGAGATGCGTATCAATATTGGAATTTTGACTTTAAATATGAATTTGAATGCTACAATAATACAAATAATGATGAAAATATTATTGGATATTTTTGTAGCGCACATATCCACCATGCAAGGTGTGGAAGGTGCTCAAACATTACCTTCGCTCTGCTAGGCTACTGATTTTGATGCTTACAGCAATCAAGGACATTTATCTTACCAGTATTTATTTAACACCTGGTTGGAGAGTAACGTATTAAGATAATGTCTTGGCAATGGACATTAGTGCCGTAGAGAGAGTCGAATAATTCCTCAACATTAGATTCACATGTTATGTCTTTTGACTTTGCTAGGGTACTTACTGGTTTTGCATAGAGGTATCAAACTCTCTCTCCAGGGAGTCATCACCAGCAGAGAGCTTCTCAGAATATTCATTCATCAGACGGGTTGCTTCACTCAGACCAGACAAGAAAGATACCTAGATATAAAAGAAATGATAAATACAATAAACAAAATAGAGAAGTAATAACAACAATGATTTGAATTATGAAGAGCATACACTGTAGGTTGCTACATTTATCCCCTCACATTTGATGCATTATTTGAGTTTTTCCAGTTGTCCTGATTTCTTTTCTCTTTTCATTGTTGAAAATGTAGTTCTCTTTGGATATATGAATGTCTTCATCCTCACTCCACTTAGTCTCTCTATCCCTTTCTCTTCCTTTCCACCCTTTCTCTTTCTCTCTTTGTACCTTCCTCTATTTCTTTACAATGTATCTGTATTACTGGCTCCCTTTTCCCATTCTTCTATCCATCTATTACCTCGGCCCGTTGCACAAAACTTACCATCGATGGCAACTTTGGCATCAATGGTAACTACCATGGAAACCTTGATTTTGATTGGCTGTTGAGCCCTGTTACCATGGTAGTTGCCTTGATGGCAATGGTAATTTTTATGCAACAGGCCCTGGTGTTCTTCTCTATATCTTTCATCATCTGTCAAGATGTCTGCCTTCCTCTTTAGATAGGTTTCCATCCTCATCCTCTCTCTCTCTCCCACCATCCACACACACACACCTCCCTCTTCTCTCACTCTCTGTTCTTCTATCCATCTATTACCTGGTGTTCTTCTCTGTATCTTTCATCAGCCATCAAGATGTCTGCCTGTCTCTTCAGATATGTTTCCATCCTCATTCCTGTCTCTCTCTCTCTCTCTCTCTCTCCCACCACCCACACCCACCTCACACCTCTTTTCTCTCACTCTCTGTCCTTCTATCCATCCATTACCTGGTGTTCTTCTCTGTATCTTTCATCAGCCATCAAGATGTCTGCCTGTCTCTTCAGATATGTTTCCATCCT
>JARBES010000113.1:3145410-3157830 GCA_030265145.1 Strongylocentrotus pallidus
ATAGGGAAGAATAGAGAAAATAAGGGAAAACTGGGAAGGCCTGATAAATCAACAGTCAGAGGTCTTATTCATGGTTGTAGGCCGCATTGGTAATGGCTCTGCGGTGGTCATTGTCTTACATTTATATAACCAATACCTAGCTTTAACCCTGGACCAACTAACTATGGGTCCCAGGTGTGAAGCTTACATTCCGAACAAATGAATAGATCTGCAACAAAATTAATAGATTAAACAAATCCAGTCATAAAATGAAAATATATGAATTTGACTTGGGGTTCACAAGATTTTTTGATTGTTCATTTTGTCACAGAATGATGGTATTTTTTGTTTGTATGTGAGAAGGTTGACATTCACATGTAGCATTCAATGAGTCAATAAACTAAATATATCAACCTAAATTAGTTTAAAGTTAACACCCTTTTATGAATACTGGCCATTACAGTGTATCTTGTAGAGGTCTTGTGGTCTAGTGGATAAGTCTCTGGAATGTGAACCACAAGGTACGGCTTCGAATCCCTACCGCAGCACTAACATCCTTTGGCAAGACGTTAATCTACATTTGCCACACTCATCCCAGGTATAGTAGGTGGGTACCTGGTAGGATTTATTCCTCAAATGCACAGAGCACTACGGTTGCCGTAGCTAAAGCCAGAGTAATAATACCTAAAGGCCTTTGGAAGCGCATAGAGACGTTATATCGTAATGTGATGTGCGCTATACAAGACCTGCATATTAATATTATCTTCATATCACTTTCTACTGACCATAAGAAATGATGAGGTTGATCTTCTGGGTGTGACCGTCCAGCGAGGTACATTGGTCAGTGGTCAGCGCATTGCGAGAGTTGATGATCTTCGACAAGGAATCAGCTGCAAACATTGTCTGGCAAGAAAATAAAATCAAGAAATTAAACAAAGAATGAATTGAATACATGTACTAAGAGGCAATATTCCAGGAATGTCTGAACATTGTCTCGCAAGAAAATAAATCAAGAAATTAAACAAACAGTAAATAAAATACATGTACTAAGAAGCAATATTCCAGGAATGCACAACATTTACTGTTCTGTGGCTGCTTTTATATTACTTCATTTGAAGTGAAAACAATTACATTGCCAAGTAAAACAAATTCTGCAAAATCCAAATAATAATAATAATAATAGCTCACATTTATAATGCGCCTAATACTTTGTTTCTAGGCGCGGAACATATTATTACCCCGGTCATCGGATTCAGGCTTATCCGCACACAAGGTATGCACATTCTGTCATGAAGATTTAACTACTGTTTTTGCTTGAAGAAACTTCATAAACTAAAATAGAAAAGTCAATGTTCTGACTTAATCATTTTGAGGAAGAAAACTTTATGGAAAAGTTTGGAGTTTACAAGTGATATCTTTACTGTGTAAGAATATGTATGAAAGGAGCAACAAAACAGAAAATCAACAGCAAAATGTAGTCCAGCAATGATAAAATTCATGCAATTTAGCTTGAGAACAAATGTTCATCCCGGCCTAGCTGATAAACTCCACGCTGATTATTCTATACAATCAGATCCTACACATACATATATGTATATCAAAATGGAACATGATGAATTGTACACACAAGTCAGTTTTTGTCTATAAACATAAGTACACATGAATGAAAATGTACTCTTGATTGCTCCATGAGACCAAACATAACAGAGACGTTAATACCTCGTTTCCGTTAGCATCTGTGATTTTGATGTATGCGGGGTCGGAGCAGACGAGAGTGATGCGATTCTCCTGAGCAACCTGGCATTCTCTGTTACAGACCTCCTCTAAATCTTCTGTTATGCACTGGCAGTCGTTAGGGTTCCCCTTGATGAAATCAATGTAATCATCAGGGGTCTGGCATTGCTGTAGGAAAAAAATATTCAAAGAGATTGTCATAATGACAGAAAACTGCTATATTCCTATGTCCATCCCTCTTCTGATATCTCTTATTCAGGGCTGTACGCTATCAAGATTTAAACTCTTATTTCTTTATTTTACTGTATTCTACTCAAATCTAAACCAGACGCTCGGCTTAAACTTTTGTTCGAAATTGAGTTAACAAAGGGAGCTAGTCTTAAGGTCTAGGTGTCTCTTTGTTAAGCATGATTTTGGGCCCAGGGTTAGGTTCAACTGAAGAATCAGTCCTGAAGGTTTGCATGCATGCCCTGTTTACATTTTATATTTCTGGGAAGCAGGGTTGAAATTGGGGACCCATGAGTACTTAACAGACAGTGGTTGTTGCAAAACAAACCCAGTGAGAACAATGACACCATCTGCCCATGTAGAGAGGAGCAGACTATGCAACATCTCCTAGCCTGTCCACACCTACCAGACCTGATCTAGAAGCATTGACCCCCTGTGCGATGCAATGCGTTCAATACTGGATTGGGACAATCTGATCTACTCGAATGGTTTAGATTTTTAGAAGAAGAGTGAAAAAAAGAGAGGAAAAGGATGACAGTCTACTCGAAAAGACTCGTAGTGACTCTAAAAGGTGACTCTGCCATATAAAGTATGTCAAGTTGCTAAAAGTGGAATTTTCTTCCCAGCATTTCCATACCCGTCTTCATGGCAAAGACCACCATCAACATCCATCCTTACCTCATTCCTGCAGTAATCTTGCCACTGCTCTTCTGTCCAGCACTGTCCCTGTTGGTTCCTGTAGGTACCCTCATCACACTGCTCGTAGACACTCTTGGTGCACGCCTCCGTGTTCCCATCCGCTTTCAGGGTGTAACCGTGCTGGCAGATACACTTACGGTCAGTGAACTGAAGCAGAAAAGTAAAACGTTTTTCAGTGATACTTCAAAGGGATTTAGTACATTTCAGTAGCGTACAGTGTACATGTAATCATTAAAACAAAAATTTGGTAAGGGATAAAAAATGGAGGTGAGTAATCTATCAAACATTAGTTGTACAGTGTACATGAAATAAATTCCAATCTTAAGTACATGTATGTCTTGTGCATGTACATGTATTGGATCAAAATTTACACAACAATTAGCTCAGCTAATATTATCAAGCGACAGTTGCAAGATGCAAACTTCCTTTCAAACGCTTCATTTTGATGAACGTTTAAAAAAAATGGTGGTACCTTAGGGGTTAAATTAAGGCTTTACTCCTTAACCTACTAAAATAAATACCTGGAATTCCTGATTGGCGCCGTTGCAAGTACACTCTGACGACCCAACCGCTCCTTCCGTCGTTGCTTGACTACCGCAATGGAAGCATCCCTGCTGACCGGTCAAATGATTAAAGTGATCCACACCGCAGGTCAGACAATCCGACATCGCAACGGCGTACTCCGTGCTCCTAAACGTCCCTACGGGGCACGCGGTCGCCGCCGAAGAACCCTCCGGGCAGTAGTACCCCACGGGGCACGGGAAGGAGTTGGTATAGTTGACGCCGTGCATTGTGGTGTTGTCCAGCGGGTAGTCGGTGGTGGCGCCTTCTAAGCAGACCACGCCCGCGGCGCAGATGGTGCAGTTGGCGCGGTCAGGCATGTTGCCGTAGTAACCGGCCGGGCAGATCTCACAGGTGTTCTCGAAGGTGCTGCGCCTTGAGCCTTCCTTCTCACGGTAACCCAGAGGGCAGATGACTGGTGTGATTGAACCTGATAAAAGAGAAGTAATATTTTGTTTAATATTGTGAAACCTCATATGCAAATTGTGCTTATGTAGTACCAACAGATAGATTTCTATTTGCAGTTCACAGTAGGGAGTAACTATGTTGCACCCTACTCTCCAATCCAGTCCACACTATTGCATCAAGCAGGAGGTCATTGGCTTTGAAATGCCTGTAACTTAAAATACATGTGCGGATTTGATACAAAACTACTCAAATTAGGTATTTACAATCAATTTCAATTATTACATTTGTTGATAAACGAGAGAAATCCCTGTTATGTTAACAAATGGTGTTCTGTGGTTCTTGTTTTTCTACTTTCACACAAATGAACTTAAATGGCCCTTTAAATATCATAAAGTTCTTCATTTATTTATTGCAACCTTAGCTTGGATTCACTACAAAATGAATGATAGCTGACAATTCATATTATTATTATTAACTGCATCTAATAACATTCTAAATATTTACAGAAGATTTGGAGAAAAAATATAGAATGATTTGGAAAATGTACATTAAAAACAAAGGTGAGATGAAAGGAAGGAACATTCTAAAGAAGAAAAAAATTAGGTATTTGGTAGAAAAGCAATAGAGGGAGAGGAATTGTGAGAAACGGTGAGAAATTCTATTTTGAAGAACTAAAACATATGTGAAGAATGTAGTGCAATATACATTACTACACTGTACCTTACACAAAATGTTGAATCACAGGGAAAAAATATTCAAATTGAGATACAGCTGAAAACTCCAATTGAAAATAGAAATGATTTTTTTTTCCATAACTTATTTTGGCAAAAAAAACTTTTTGTTTATCATTTAAAGGAAAGTGTAGTAGTATACTGTTGTTTATCTTGTGAGTATTATCCAAGAAAAAATATGAAAGTGTTTCATACGTAATTTGGCAAATAATATACCAAATGAAAGGGTTAGTAGAAAGCGGTAGTAGAATGTGTTTCATCATGTCAGGTATTTTGTTCCCATTTTGCTTTTTGTTAAGGACAAAACCAAATGATTGGTAGATGCAGGGCTTAGAAAAGACATGTTGTACCAAAAAACAAACATAAAGAACATCCAAAAAATAAAAGAATATGCACATTGTAGAAAAGGGAAATCATGCAAAGATTATACAAAAGCCTTCTTCAATGAAGCGATACTGAACTGATGAAATTTGTACCTAGCGTACTGTTTATTGCACAATTCCATCTCGTGGTCAACTTGCCGACAGTGCATAACCCAATGTGACACATTGATTTTTAATTTTGAGTAAAATATTGTATCAAAGTCTGTTAAATGATAATTGTAATTGTAACTGAATCAAATTGTGTCGTGCAGAAAAAGTAATCATTAAAAACGTTACATAAATAATTCAAATAATTGGTGAATGATCACTTATGAGCTTTCCCTCTTCATTTAGGGAATACTTACACAACGTTGTATATACTTAAAAAGGAAGAAAAATATAAAAAACCATACTAAGGAATTGTTTTGTGCGCAAATTGAATAATCTATGAACAGGCTATTATCAGAGAATATTCATGACTTAGCAGGACAAAGGATTAGTTGTTCTCAATTACTCTACATTGTAATATTTTTTTCTTCAAGTACCATCACAAAGGTGAATAACTTTTTCAAAAAAACATCTACATGTATCAAGATTTTAAATATAAATTTTCATGCAGTCGCTATGTGTAACCCACAGACAGTTTTATATGAAACACAAAATGTGTAGGGAAAAAGCTAGTACTACATTTTACTTCTGTAAACTAAAACAAGTGTAATTGCATAAAAAAGAAACACCAAATGATGAAGCTATTTTTGTATCTTTTAGTCTTACACTTAGGTGGGCAGGGATCTTTTCTGCTTCTCAGAGAGTATCTAGTTTCTATTCTAGCAGGTAGATTACAATTCAGCTCATGACTAGGGTTTCGTATTTGGGTAGTTAATTTAAGGCAGAGTTTTCTTTTGCAGTCAGATTAGGATTGCATGAGGTTGTATTGGAATGATAATAACAGTTGTTGCAATTTATATAGCGCCTTTTCTACAGGAAAGACAGTACTTTCAGATGCCATCCCTAGGTGAGCATTTGAGTTAGATTACATACAAGTTACCAAGAAGTGACAGTTCATTGATTCATATGGTTTCAGAATAGAAATGTCTTGAAACTCTCTTTGACAGGTTAAACTTTACAAGTGTTGCCAATTTGATTAAGGAATACTGACTCACCAGGGCAGGGTGATGTATCGTTCAAGTAGCCACACTCTTCTCCGCAGTAATGACCGTCTGGACATTGGATGGGGTACGGTGACCGCACTGGACAGTAGTAGCCAGCTGGACACTTCTCCTGGATCTTAGAACGATTGCAGTAATACCCTGGGAGGTAAATACAAAGATGAATTTAATTGAATTTAATTTAATTTTTTTCCACATCTCCAGTTTATAAACATGTATATTAAAGGCATTACAGAATATATTTTAAAATAACAACAAGTCACTTGCACCTATCCAACTTGCTTGTGGATACACTCATGGGAAGTAGATGCAAAAGGAATAAGTATACTAATAAATGAACCACGAATCAGGAGAAAATAATAATGTAGGGTTCCTGGTGTTTCAAAAACTTGCACTTAAAATTTCTTTGAACTCCTGAAACCTTTGACCGCCATGTATCTCAGCTTGCTATGAAATGCAAGTAAATCCATATTATGCAGATCAAACTTGTTGTGATCAATCTTTACGAAAGTCATTGATTGTATTGAAGGTCACGTACCTGGTTGGCAGTCTCTCTGTGTCCAGGAGCCTTCGGGGCAGAATTGTCCCTCATCACACTCGATCTCAAAGATGTTAGCCGTGTCATTCGGGCAGTAGTACCCTGGAGGACAAATGGTACAGTCCATCTCATCTACAAAGGAGAAAACAAAGCCATGAATGATTGTATAAATGAAGGGTTGTGTAATTATTGTGAAATATGAAATGGTTGCTCAGTTACAAAGATGATCATGGGGCAGTAGCACCAGGGCAGTAGTACCTCATCAGTATTAATAGAATACAGTTCTCCCTGAGGGTCCTGCAATCATACTATTACCTCAGCTTTGACATTAATCTTGGGGAAAACTGTACAGTCAGTCTAAGTTCCTTTCTTGAAGTTGACTTTAGACTGTCACCAAACTGTATCCTAAATATGGCATCAGGTTTAATCTTAGTTGGATATGGACCCATTAACACTACTAAACTAGGTCTAACTGGATAGATGTAAACGATATATAGTTTATTGTGCTGACAGCCAGAATAATGCTAGTACTGCAAACAGTATTTTAGAAGACAATATAGATGGAATTTGAATGTAAGACTTCTAGGAAGAAGTTTCAATGGTTGCACAGAAATGTTTGGCTTCCACCCAGTAGACAAAATTGCATGCTTGATCTTGTAATTGAAAACAAGTTAGAAAACAAATTAAACTTCTCCCAAGAAGCCTAAAAATTATAGCTATTGTCCTACTGGTGGACTGATGAATATTTATAAGTCAGAATAAGTCAGATGAACTGAGTTATTTGTTTCTGATTTATCGTGACTGTGCCATGGACTAGTGAATGGCCAGGTGGTAGAGTTGATGACTGGCAATCAGTAGATGGATGGCAGCTTCAAATCCTGATGGTCTAAAGAATTTTTTGTTGACTTGTTTCTTTAGAAAATTACAAGATCGAGCATGCAATATTTGTCTACTGGGTGCAAGCCAACAATTTCTTTACAACAAAAGTATAGATGGAATTCCCCTTGACATCATGAATGCATTCAGACATTCATGTAAATAAATGCATTCAGACACATATGTAAATGAATGCATTCAGACATTCATGTAAATTAATGCATTCAGACACATATGTAAATGAATGCATTCAGACATTCATGTAAATGAATGCATTCAGACACATATGTAAATGAATGCATTCAGACATTCATGTAAATGAATGCATTCAGACACATATGTAAATGAATGCATTCAGACATTCATGTAAATGAATGCATTCAGACATTCATGTAAATGAATGCATTCAGACACATATGTAAATGAATGCATTCAGACACATATGTAAATAAATGCATTCAGACATTCATGTAAATGAATGAGTGAACCAGACTTATACCAAAGATTTTCAAGGAATAATTGCAAAGACCCACCTGCAGCACTGACTTCACTCCTGTATGTTCCTGCTGGGCAGGAGATGGGCTCATATGTTGCTATCGGACAGTAGTGACCAAGCGGACAAGGCACCTTGGTGTAGTTGGTCAAAGCTAATTAAAACAAGGAAGAAAATTCATGATAATATTATTCATGTACATGTGTTGTTGATTAATGAGTACAGTGTAAAACATACATGTGATTCATACTGTACCAACAAGAAAGAAAAATCATAACATGATAGCAAAAAACAACCAAAAAATCACAAAAGATTCAAAAGAACACATAGGGAAGGGAAGTTCCACTATCCGTATTGGAATTTCAAAGTGGCTGAATCGGCACTGTCTCTGCGACAAAGTGCCATTCCAACAAACAAAATGACTAAAATGTTAAGTTTCTTCAAAATGTATGAAATATCCCCTAGTCTCTCAGAGAGTCTTTGGGAGAGGAAAATGTAAGATGATGACTTTTTCCATATGGGTCGATTGGTGGATAAAGCAGAGCATAAATCCTGGTAATTGACAACACCTGTTATTAGTTAAAAACCCAAATGGAGTCGAATTCCCCTGGAATTGAAGCCCAAGTTAGTCCCTCCATCTTACCTGGTTCGTTACACCAGTAGCCAGCTACGCATGGCTTGCATGTACTGCTGTTAGTGGCTCCAGACTCGGATGAATAGGTGGTGTTTGGACACGGCTTTCTCTCCTCATCAAACTCACAGTAATATCCTGAAAAATATACAACAATTTCGTTTGAGTAACTATCATTTCAAGATGTAATGTGTACCATTGAATTTGTCAGAATATTGATAAGCAGCAGCAAATATTTCATTTCAGTAGAATGTTTGGTATTTACACTGTACATGTACATCAATATTAGTTTCATGCCCCTGATGTAGTAAATTCCACCCAAACATGGCAATGCTTTGTATATAAGTTTGGATTAAAAAAACATTATTTTCTTTTCTTCCTAGCAGAAAACTAAAAAGGCCTTTCCTTACAAGATATATAGACACATAACTACATGGATGATTTCGATGACACACAGAATAACACATGAAATTATTTAGTAAAGTTCTGTGCTGTGTGCTGTAGAACCACTGCAAGAAGTTGAATTACTTAGCTTATTTTTCTGGACTATGAAAAGGATGGGGATGGGGGGGGGGTGCACTAGCACTACTACATGAATATTCACTACCTAGTCAAGTGTTGATTAACTCAAGCGTGAAATCTCTACAAATAAAATCTATAATATAAAATTAATTCATTTCAATTCCATTCAAAATTAAAAGGGAAATAAAAGCCAACATACCTGGTGTACAAGGTTGTGGCAGGACGTTATCTACCGAGCAGATATACCCAGCAGGACACTGCTGACATTCGAGGACACTCATCGCTCCTTCCTTAGCTATAACCTTACCAGGCTCGCACGCAGACACGTTCGCTGCACCTGTGGTGACAATAACAGTTCAGAGATAGTTAAATGGAACTAACCGATGAAAATACTAATTGTATTGAGGCTAATTGTACTTGTAGGGGCACTTTGCCCTTATGATATAGAAACCCCTCACATTGTGTACATACATACATGTAGTGTCATAAACATTCCACATATTATCAAATGGAACTGACCATTAAAATAAATCTGATGCAGAAAAACTCTCTTGCAAAAATAATTCCTATCTTAAGGATGTGAATCAACATTTGAATACACTGGCTTAATAGCAACAAAAAAAATACTTGTGGTAATAGTTTTGTTTTTCAATATGATACAATACCCCACTCTATGTCAAGGGTGGCAAGTCCCATTCGAGAATTCACAAAGCTACATGTGTATTACTCTTTTCTTCTTCTTGACAAACAAAGCAGCATAGGTATCCTCCATTGTGTACTTTGTACCCTAAAAAGTATTTTATTCCCAATTAAACACATAATCAAATACCAAAACTGTCTCATTTTGATACTGAACGTTGATTGATGAAAATTGTCTAAAGACTTGATTCACATAAAGAGATAGAGAGAATGTAATACCTTCTTCACAGTAGAAACCAAAGGGGCAGATTTCTCCGACTGTTGGATTGCTTCCATCAGGTGTGGGTGTGTCTGATCCGCTGTAACACAGATACCCTGCTGAACATGGGCCAGCAACACGACCACCAAGACAGTAGGAACCTGAAAGACAGAAGAAGATATGGATGGATGAAGGATAAATTTCAAATTTAAGATTTATTTGTTGTCACACATGTATGACTCTTGCAGAGTTGTAGTTTTTTTTATATAGCACTGTGTGACTGCACAATGTACTTCCAGGAGGTGAAGATAGCCTGGAGAACAAGGGCCACATTTACCACTACCAAGACAGTACAATCCTGATAGATGGAAAGACAGGAACATGTTTATTTCTTGCAATATGATAGTGTTCGATATAGCGCTGAGTACCTGTCAGATGAGCGCATACACATGCATAAACATCTAAAGATATGGACTACAGGGATTTGTGTCTACTACACACCAAGCCTGTACCAGTTTCTTGGAAACTCTCAAATATGCATTTTATTTTACAACAGATATAAGCACAATGCAAACATAAAGACAAAAAACCCTTCTTCTGTGTCATGACTGACATACATGTATGCTGCTCAAGGTTTTAAGTGGTTTGTAATATGTTTGAATTAACATGGTCTAGTTCTACATTTTTTCCAGAAACAGAAATAGTTGCCACTTTCTTGATGAAGTACTTACACTGTATTAATAAATCAATGAAACAAAGCATCTCAAGTCATATTTCCCCTCTGAAAGGTAAACTTTCAGCCCAGAAGGGGTTGCGATTTTACAGCGGGTAACCCCTATCTTCCGCTTGGCAAATAATGATACAATGAAGTGGCTGTCTTACCTGTAGGGCACAGCTGGCATTCATCAGCCGCCGCCAGACCAGTCACGTTATCCATGGTGTACGTGCCATTGGGGCAGTTGACAGGTGCGGGGGAACCCTCAGGGCAGTATGAATAGGGGCTGCAGGGCTCAGGTTGGCTGGAGTTCACAAGACAGAAGAATTTCTCGGGGCAGACCAGGCAGTCAATGGAGGCTGTGTTGGGTTGGTAAGTACCTACAAGTGGAGAACATCAAATGATAGATGTCAAAGGTCAAATATCAAAGGTCAATGAAATCATTGCTAAATAATTGTTAAAGGTCAAAATGAAAAATGCATATTAAAGATTAGAAGTAAGGTGCAAGATGTTTGATATTTAGTGAAAAAGTAGAAGAGCTGAGATTGTATGGTACTGGTATAATTGTATCTTAATCACATTTTTAGGTGTTTTGTATCAAGGCTTTTTTAAACGTCAATTAAATTCCTGTTCATTTCTAATCTTTATCTATGCTTAATCAAGAAATACAATAGTTGGTTCGATAAACTAAGTATACATGTATGTTTCTTCATATATCTTGATATTGAACAGAATCTAAGGTTTTACTATGGAGGAATATGTGTTTAACCCCTTGTATAGCAGCCACAAATATTTATTATAAAAATATTTAAAAAAACAGATTAGACCATCGTATTGTCTTGCTCAATCTTTAAAAGGCTAAAACACTTTATTCACTTTATATTAAAACATGGAGACTAAGGCACATACCAGGTTCACAGGCGTAAGGTGTTGCTGTGTCATTCAGGCAGTAATGTCCTGCCGGACACTCAAACTCGCTTGGGCGATCGTCCTGCACCTCAGCGTCGCTAGGGCAGTAGTACCTCTCAAGACACCAGCCCGTGGGGGACGATAAGCCGCTGGTTCCGCAGTACTTGCCTGCAGTGCAAGGCAGGCAGTCGGTGATGTTCCTACCGCCTTGGGTTGGGTTGAAGGTTCCAGGAGGGCAGAGGGCCTCAGATGTCACACCTGAAGAAAGGAAAGATAAGAACAGAGTTAAATGAGGTGGTACGTGTAGTACACTGTACATATAAATATAAAATAAAGTCTGAAGACCTGTTTAGACATGAGTCAGAAAAAGATCAAAATTGCTTTGGAAAAAGAAAATAAGATTAAGTGTAGAGTGCTTCCCATTTCTATATCTATAAGATAACGAGTACAGAGTTGTATAAGGCCATTGTTACATGCATATTTTATTACCCCATAATGGCTCTTGCCACAATCTAAACGCAGAGTTTCATGACAGTTTCAGGTGGTATACTGCATCAAGTCTGAACAGACCTCTAAGCAGATAATTAATTTCCTCCTGTTCAGTCTTGATTTTCTAAATCACACCTCCAAAATCAAGCATAAATTTTAATTCGAAGATGAATATGAAAAATATGATGAAACCTCTGCTAACATCTAGGGGATGGGAGAGGAGGGGGGCATCATTTTGTGTTAAAAGTAAGGTTTCTTTTGTCAAAAGGACAACATTAATCTAACCTTCTTCACAGTACGCTCCTGTAGGGCAAGGTCCATTAGTTCCATCGTCCGGCGCTGACTCCATCGCTCCTGAGATGCAGAGGAAACCAGCTTCACAGAACCCAGTGGGCCAGGAGAGACCGGTCTCGTTGCAGTGCATCCCGGCCAAGCAGGCCTGGCATTGGCTTTCATTGAAGAGACCCGTGACGTTGCT